>CAUYRT010070795.1:0-87834 GCA_963574885.1 Lepilemur ruficaudatus
GGGTCCTGAATCTAAATCAGCTGCCTAAATCATCACATTCTTTAATTTTCTTTGATTGCATTCTAATTATGTTATATATTAATTTGATTATTTATCTGTACAATATTGATATTCCCAACTTTTAAATAGCATAAAAGTATAGATTGCTTTTCTATTGGGCTTTGTTCTATTCCCAGATTTAATGAAATTTTTGGTATATTGGATGTATATTGTAGGTGCTCTATAAATACTTGATGAATAAGAAGATAGATATCCTTTGAATTGTGTCTTAAAGGAAATAAATATAATGAATTTTATTTTTTTTCTGTCTAAAATTTTTTTTAAGCAGGGTTGAAATCTATCTACTTCGTTAAAGATAACAAATAGAGTACATCTTTTAGCCTAGAATTTTCAACTTCTCAGATGCTAACCTGGCAAACTTCTCAACACATCCACTGTTAAGATAAAATAAGACTGTCTGGGAATCTATTATAATGATACACTTAACTAAAAGACACCCAGAATAACTTAATCCCCCACCTCTAGACCTTGCTTAGACATGATTTTATAATTTGTTCTTCAGCTTTAAATAAGCACCAGTCTCTCTCTTTCTATTTCTATTCTCCCTGAAAGAAAATATAATCCTATGATCTGGCTTTAATGCAACTAGGTAATAGAACTCTGGTCCTTGACTTCCTCATGCATCAAATGGGAATAACACCAAACTCCCCACTGACACAGCTGTTTTGAAAATCAAGAGATTGATTATTAAAAACTTAAAAACTTCTATAACACAGCAAAATGTTAGGCACAGAACTCTTCAATAAACATTTGCAACTGTTAATGTGCATAGCTGAGTGTTGCATTTCCAAAGAGTTCATCTAATGGAGTGTCACAAGTGTTTGTATTTGCATACCTACCCCTGTCAGTAAGTTTCAACCTATGGCCAATAAGATAGGAGGTCGAGGAAGAAAGGAAGAAAGAAAAAAACAACTCACAGACCAAGTTTGATTAATAAAATAAAAACAATGAATTTGTCGAGGCAGAAATAAATTACCAACTCTAGTTTTATATATTTTATTTCTAAAGTTTATGCAAGTTCTCTTATATATAGTCTTAGTTCTCAATTTTGACAAGTTTATTAGTAATACTGAAACATTTTAAACTATCATTACATTTAATCTTCTTCCTAAAGCTCCTTGTTTCTTTGGCAGTAAAGACATAAATTGTCATTGCCTATTCTATTGAACTTTGAAGTATAAAATTCTTTTTGCTTAGCCTACCTAAATCAACCATATAATGTAGCCCCTTTGGGTAATAATTATCCCTGAAATATGCACCTGAGTAGAAGAAAGAAAAACATCTCAATCCCAGCTTCTTTTCATTTAGTTTTATAATAACTGATTTATGTGTTTCTTGGGTCTCCTGTTCAATAGGAATGAACCTCACCACCTCCCAGGATATTTGAAAATATATGCCAATAAATCATCTGGTTCCCCTTCCCATACACACACACGGACATGATTTTTATTTTTAATGAATTAGCATGAAGTACACATTACATGTCATTATTTGTCACTATATTATTGTAACAAATATATTAGTAAATCAACTTACAAAGAGCAAGATTAAATTTTAGTAAACAGCACTCTAAATGTGTTTGCCAAGTGTTCTACATAAGCAATTTCACTTTCACATCTATGTCAACAAATTTCCTATGTCCTCAAAATATTTTTACTCATTGTAATAAGAAATTTTTCACATCATCACCAATAACCTAGAAGATTAATATTGATAAAGGCATTTTATGCTTATTGGGAAAACAGTTCTCCATTGGGCCATAAAATGAAACTCTAGGTCAGTTTCAAGGTTCTTTTTATTTTTTAATGAGAATATTAAAGATAAATCTTCTGCAAAATGTTAAAATGAGATTTTTGGTTTTGTTCTTAGTTGTTTTTGACACTAAGAAGACAAGCAATAAGATGATTCACCAGGGCAATTTACTTGGTGTATCAGAATGTCCTGTGTGACAGCAATGGCTCTCAAGGGGAAAGACTTGTGTAATTTCTCTATCAAAACCATTGTGTTCTCTCCCCCCTCACCCCCCCACACATACTCATTCTTTCTCTCATTCTTCCCTGTTAATCAACTTGGATGATCTAGAAACAGCAACAACAAACACCCCTTTGCCATATCACCTTTCCTCCTCCAGGTTGCTGGGCTATCAGTGCACTCTCAGACTATGCCCATTATCTTGCTTGATTGAAAGAGACACTTTCCTGTGTGTGCACTCAAAGACAGATGCTGTTCCATTTCCAGATTATAGTCACAATTCAGAGTCATTGTTCCACACATAAAGACATGACCAACATTCTTTTTGTATAATCTGTGCACACGTATTTTTGCTTTAAAGCCAACTCAATACTTCTATAACATATCAGTGTTACAATTTATTAAAATAATACATATCTATTGTAAAATTTTTCTATGTGTAACACAATATATACGAAAGAGAAAATAGTCATAATCTTACTACCTAAAGGCAAACAACTTTTGAAAATTCTCTTGATATGTAAGTGATGAGTACAAACACAGTATAAAACCTCTGCTATATATTTTTAAAATATTACTCCTTATCTCAAAATAATCATTTTGAGATAAATGTCTATAGGCAAGCAATTAATCTTATTCAATTCAATGTAAATTCATTCCAATTAGAAATTTTAGAGTCCATGAAGTATTTTCTCAGACGAACTAGAATTTTTCAGTCAATTCGGTTTTCTCCCTCTCCTTTATCTCTGGAATCATATCCAAGTTTTGGTTCAGTTCAAGCAGTTCCACCTTGAGGAGGATATGGGTCTTCTCCCATATCACTACATTTTTTTTGCATTTATTCTTGTTGGTCATTAAGGAGATATTCTACATGACATTTAATCTCCCTTCATTAGCCCATGGCTTCCATATCTGCCTCTTTCCAGCAACAAGGACTTCTGATTCTCTAGGTCTCTTTTAGCTACATCCACGTCCTCTTTGAGGGATAGGAAAAACAACTGACTACTCTCTCATAGCTCTGTGGAGCTGCTCTGAAATCCATCTGCCTAGGTAACTTTTGTGGCCCTTGCTACTGGATATTCTAAGGACCCTACAGATCATAGGACTTCTCTACAAGGCTTACCAACTCCCCAGTCACTCTGAAACATACAACACCGTACCCTTTGGTATCCTGCACCTGCCTGACCCAAGTGGAGGTGGAGGTTCTAGAACTCTACTCACTCAGAGCTCAGTTTCAGGTTATTTTATGGGAGTGACACTTTCCAACTTAAGTTCCTAACACAAAGTCATATACTCTCCAGATTTCCTCCCTCAACTTGGGTATCCCCTTCCTAATCTCCAGAGACAATCTCCTATCATATTTCCAAACCATTAGTTATAGCAGAAAGTAGATGTCTTCCAGGTTTAACCTTTTAAAAATGCAATATTCTGACCTGTACAGGTTAAAAGCCCAGGCCTTCAAGAATCTGTCTGTGCTATGAGTCTCAAGACTCTCTTTTGGAATTCAAGAATCAAGATATTGACATTTTGTCCTTTATATTCTACGTAATCTCTCCCCTGAGACAATGCATATTAATGGATTAGTAGGGGAAAGGTCACGGCAAAAAGGGAAATAGATTGAATTGTGGAGAAAAGAAAATTTCAGTTAACATAATAGAAATCTGTCTATCTAGCCACTTGACTACTTATCTATCTTTACAAAAAGATTTTTTTTGCTCTGGAGAATTCAAGCATGTCTATTGATCTTATTCCTCAGAATTCCACAATTTTTTCACTTTGTTTGAAGCTCTACTTCAGTAAACACTTGAAACATTTCTTTTACCCTCATTCTATAGAATGATTCCATTTATCTGCTATTGAATTGATGAGGTACTTTGTTTATTCCCCCAAATCAGACACTATCATATAAAATATGAGCAATATTTCAATCATGATAAGTTATTATTTCCTAATAAATGAGAACATCAGAATCAGTTCTTTTTTCCTTGCCTCTGGTTTGGGAGTGTCTGTAGCTCACACCAGCAAAACTATTCCAAAAGTTACATACAATATCTGAGGTAGATTTGGACATAAACTCCTCTTAGGCATTTATCAGGTAATTGCAAAAAAAAAAAAAATTCTTCAGTGCTCCTCATTACTACTTCTTCTTTCATTCTTATTGCTAACCCCTTTCTCCATAATCATCTTGTAGACCAGAGGTCTGCAAACTTTTTCCAAACAGGGCCAGGTGGTAAATTTTTCAGGCTTTGCATACTATATGATCTCTGTCACCACTACTCAACATTTCTGTGGTAGTGCAAAAGTTGCCATAGAAAATACACAAATGAATGGGATTGTGTTCCAATTAAATTTTATTTACAAAAAGAGGTGGTGGGTCAAATTTGGTTCATGATTCCAAGTTTTCTGACCCCTGTTTTAGACTATCTGGTCTCCATTCAAAAATGTCCTTTCTTTTCAATTCATTCTGCATTCTCTGATGATTACTCTTTGGGGCGAGCATAGTCTCCCCCTCTGACATGACACAACTTAAATATGTAACTGTTTCATGGTCTAGCATTTAAGATTTTCTATAATATGACTATAAGAAAAGGAAAGGAAACTGAAACCAAGAAGAAGAAAATGTTAGGAAAATTAATCTAACCATACATCATGGGTTTGGTGAGAACAGACAAACCATCTAAGGAGCATTTTCAAAAGATACAGAAACTTCAAGCATAAGCCAGAACAGTATCAGTGCCTACTCACCTTTCTACTAGTATCAGACACCAGAGGGACAGATCCAAAGAGTTTTCCAAAATTACCCAGCCAGGATGAATCATTAGCAATTTGTTTCTCTCTGCTACGGACCCTCAGCCAAGAGTCCAAGGGGACGGGAAAGGCTATAGCAGTCAATGAGCCAGACACTCGGCAGGTTCATCATCAATTCATTTAAGCCAAAGCTTTGTTTCGAGGCATCTGGATGCCATCCACATGGCTAGAGTTGTGGCAGAGTAAGGGACTGGATACACAATAAACCAAGGAACCAGACCAACCAAGGAGCTGAGAGCAAAAGGAAGCCCAGTTCTATCTTAGAACAGGCAATTTATTCAGAAGGATGAAATTAATTGTGATGCCACAAAGGCAAGGCTACCCCATGCTTGGGATAGTCTCTCTGAGACATTACTCAACTAGGTAAGTGATTGCAGAGGGCTAATCAATGTGCAATTTCCCCTTTTTGATGGTGGTCAGAGAAACAAGTAGTGAGAGACTGAATGATCCTAACTAAAATGAACCCAAGACTAAAGGAGACATATGAATCTTGACCTGAAAAATTCAATGAGAATTATAGCTGCCATGCTAAGCAAAACAGTTGTCCTAGAACCTATTAAACTCTAGTCAAACTTTAACAGAAATCAGATAATATTCGAAGACCACTTTAAGTCATCTTGAAAAATTTCTGTCACTAACCCAATGATATTTATCATCTCTATGAGCAGTAAATGTTTGCCTATGGAAAGAACTAACTAGAAAACTAAGTCATAATTAGATGGTAACCAGATATACATGGAATTAGTACAAAGGTGATTTGATGTATAATTTTTTAATGACATTAGGGTAACATGAAATGAAGCACATCCACTTCCCCATAGAAATATTCTTGTCTTTTTGATGTTGACATTTAGTGTATGAACTTTTCTCTTAGCACTGCTTTCATTGAATCCCAGAGATTTTTGGTAGCCTCTGTTGCCATTGTCATTCAATTCAGAATTTTTTTTTTATTTCCATCTTGATTTTGTCATTGAACCAAAGATTGTTCAGCAGTAGGTTGTTTAATTTCCATGCATTGTATAGTTTTGAGAGTTCTTCTTGGAATTGACTTCTAGATTTATTCCACTGTGGTCTGAGAAGAGATACATGTTATGATTTTGATTTTTTTAATTTGCTGAGACTTTTTTTGTGGCCTAACATATGGTCTGTCTTGGAAAATGTACCATGTGCTAATGAAAAGGATGTATATTATGCAGTTTGGGGGAAGAATGTTCTATAAATGTCTGTTAGGTTCATTTGATTGAGAGTCCCTGTTAAGTCCAATGTTTCTTTGTTAATTGTATGCCTCAATGAATGGCCTAGTTCTGCCAATGGTGTATTGAAATCCCCCACTATTATTATGCTGCTGTTCTTAGGTCTAGTAGTATTTGTTTTGTGAATCTGGGAGCGCCAGTGTTACGTGCATATGTTTTAGGACTGTTATTTCTTCTTGTTGAATTGATCCCTTTATCATTATATAATGACCATCTTTGTCTTTTTTTACTGTTGTTGATTTAAAATCTATTTAATCTGTTATAAGAAGAGCTGATTCTGCTCTAATAACCTAATGTCATACCTTAAGAAACAAGAAAAACAAGAACAAAGATAGCAGAAGACAAGAAATAACAAATATCAGAGCAGAACTAACTGAAATTAAAACCAAAAAACAATAAAAAGGATCAATGAAATGAAAAGTTGGTTCTTTGAAAAGATAAACAAAATCTATAGACCACTAGCTAGATTAACCAAGAAAAGAGCAGATTCAAATAAACTCAATCAGAAATGAAAAATAAGGCATTACAACTGACACCACAAAAATACAAAAGGTTATCTAAGATTACCATGAACACTTCTTTGCACACAAACTAGAATATCTAGAGGAAATGAATACATTTTTGAAAACACACAAACTCCCAAGCTTGATCAGGAAGAAATAGATATCCTGAGCAAACCAATAATGAGTGGTGAGATTGAATCAGTAGTAAAAAAAATCTCCCCTTACATCCAAAAAAAAAAAAAAACCAACCCAAGACTAGATGGCTTCATAGCTGAAATCTGCCAGACCTACAAAGAAGAACTGGTACGTATCCTATTGAAACTGTTCCAAAACACTGACAAGGGAATCCTCCCTAACTCATTTTCTGAAGCCAGTACCACACTGATACCAAAGCCAGGAAAGAACACAACAATAAAACTCCAAATACCCCTCATGAACATAGATGCAAAAATCTTCAACAAAATACTAGCAAACCAAATCTAATAGCACATTAAAAAATAATTCACCACCATCAAGTGGGTTTCATCCCAGGGATGCAAGGATGGTTCAACATACACAAATAAATAAATGTGATTTACCACATAAATAGAAGTAAAAACAATAACCCTATGATCATCTCAATAAATGCAGAAAAAGCATTCAATAAAATACAGCACCCTTTCATGATAAAAACCCTCAACAAATTAGGCATAGAAAAATTATACCTCAAAATAATAAAAGCCATAAAGGACAAACCCACAGCCAAAAATCATACTGAATGGGGTAAAGTTGAAAGCATTTCCCCTAAGCACTGGAACAAGACAAGAATGCCCACTGTCACCACTTCTATTCACCATAGTGCTGGAAGTCTTAGCCAGAACAATCAGGCAAGAGAAAGAAACAAATGACATCCCAATTAGAAATGAGGAAGTTAAATGATCCCTATTTGCTGATGATATGATCTTGCGTCCAGAAAACCCTAAAGACTTCTCCAAAAGACTCCTAGAATTGATAAATTCAGTAAAGTCTCAGGTTACAAAATTAATGTATACTAAATCAGTAGCATTTCTATACATTAATAACAGCCAAGCTGACAATCAAATCAAGAATTCAAAGCCATTTACAATAGCCTCAAAAGAAGTAAAAAGCTTAGGAATATACTTAACCAAAGAGGTGAAAGATCTTTACAAGGAGAGCTACAAAACACTAATAAATAAATCATAGATGACATAAACATGGAAAAACATGCTATGCTCATGGTTTGGAATAATCAGTATTATTAAAATGTACATACTGCTCAAAGTGATTTACAGATTCAAAATGCAATTCTCATCAAAATACCAATGTCATTTTTCACAAAGTTAGAAAAAATAATTCTAAATTTCATGTAGAATTGAAAAAGAGCCAAAATAGCCAAAGCAATCCTAAGCAAAAAGAGCACATATGGAGGCATCATATTACCCCACTTCAAATTATACTACAAGGCTAAGTAATCAAAGCAGCATAGTACTAGCATGACAGTAGACACATAGCTCAGTGGAACAGAATAGAGAATCCAGAAATAAAACTATATACCTACAACCAACTAATCTTTGACAAAGGAGACATAAACATACACTGGGGAAAGGATGCCCTATTCAGTAATGAGTGCTGGGAAAATAAGAGAGCCACATATAGAAGAATGAAACTGGCTCCCTATCTCTCAACATAGACAAAAATTAACTCAAGATGAATTAAAGATTTCAATGTAAGGCATGAAGCCATAAAAATTCTAGAAGAAAACTTAGGAAAAACTCTTTTGGACATTGGCCTAGGCAAACAATTTATGACTATGAACCCAAAAGCAAATACAACAAAACCAAAAATAAATAGCTTTTCTTGTCTCTCCCTACCTCATTTTACTAAGGGAAGTATCCCAAGAATGAAAAAATAAGCACCACATGTACTAACCATCAAATTGGTTTTAACTGATCAACACTTAACTGCACATATAGCAATAATATTCATTGGCTGTTGGGCAGATGGGACGGGGAGGGGATGGCTATATACACACGTAACGAGTGCAATGAGCACCGTCTGGGGGATGCGCACACTTGAAGCTCTAACTTGGATGGGGCAAGGGCAATATAGGTAACCTAAACATTTGTACCTCCATGATATGCTGAAATAAAAAAGAAAAATAAGTAAATAAATAAATGGGACTTAGTTAAACTAAAAAGTTTCCGCACATCAAAAAAAAATAATCAATGGAGTAAATAGACAACCTACACAATGAGAAAAAATATTCACAGACTATATATTCAACAAAGGAGTAATATCTAGAATCTATAAGGAACTCAAACAAATCAGAAAGAAAAAAATAACCCCATTAAAAATGGGCAAAAGATATGGACAGATTTTTTTCAAAAGAAGATAGACAAATGGCCAACAAACATATGAAAAAATTCTCAACATCACTAATCACCAGGAAATGCAATTTAAAACCGCAATGAGATACACTTTACCCCTATCAAAATGGCCATTATTAAAAAGTCAAAAGACAATAGATGTTGGCACAGGTGCGGGTAAAAGGGAGCACTGATATGCTGTTGGAGGGAATTTAAATTAGTGCAACCTCTATGGAAAATATTATGGATATTCCTGAAAGAACTAAAAGTAGACCTACAATTCCATCCAGCAGTCCCACTACTGGATATCTACCCAAAGGAAAAGAAGTCATTATATCAAAAAGACACATGCACTAGTATGTTTATTGTAACACAATTCACAATTACAAAGATATGGAATCAAGCTAAGAGCCCACTAACTTATGAGTGGATAAAGAAAATGTGGTACATATACCCTGGAGTACTGCTAAGCAATAACAAAGAATAAAATAATGTCTTTTGTAGCAATTTCAATGGGACTGGAGGCCATTATTTTAAGTGAAGTATTTCACAACAGAAAAACAAATACCACATGTATTTACTTGTAAGTGAGAGCTAAATTACGAATGCACATTGTCATACGGAGTGGTATAATGAACTTTCAAGAATTAGAAGAGGGGAGGCTGGGAGGGGAGGTAGGGATCAAAAATTACCTGTCAGGTACAATGTACACTATTCAGGTGACCTGAATACTAAAAGCCCTGACTTCACCACTATGTAATTCATCCATGTAACAAAAAACCACTTATACCCCTAAATCTATTGAAATAAACATAAATACATTAAATAAAAAATAAGAAACATTTTTGTTTTCTGTAGATCTAGAAGATGTCATATTCATTGCCTATAATTACTTGCATCTCTCTTTGCAAGAGGGATTCCTTTCTTACGAAGAGAAGCATTTGAGTTTCAACAGGGTGTACATTTCCTTGACTATTCTTAGATTAGCATTGCAAACTTATCTTCCTACAACTCTCCTTTTTCTATATTTCCATGACTGACCAACTCTTAGATTTTTGAGATATGAAGACTTTATTTAAAAAAAAAAGACTCTATTTAAATAAATTTAATATGGGCAATGAAGTCACAATCAAATCCTGTTAGCATGGGAATCATTCTTTACCTTTCTCGTGGCTTTGCTTATTTCTGCTCTGGTTTATTACCTAAAGTTTTAACTCTCCAAGAATATTTTCTTTAATTTTCAAGATGGTAAAAGTCCTCACATGCTATCCATAGGAAATGTTATAAAATGGGAAGTACAGATGCACACAAAGACATACACTGGACACACTAGATTCCTCATCTGGTTGGTAGAAATGGGCATTTAGGGGCCCAGCTGCTGGATGCCAGATCAACGGAGTTTGTTAAAGTGACTTAATTCCAAGACTCACTACACTGAGGTCTACTTCCTGCCTCAGTTAGTATTGGCTTAGGAACAGATGTGCAACTCAACCTGCAGGAGTAATTGGTGGAAGGAGGCTAGATGAGGGCATTGGGGGTGTATGTCGGAAGATGCAGCTTCTGTGCAGCTGGTAAGAGTAGAGAGAGCATGGCACAGTAGCCAGCCATGAAGATAACAGGCGCTCCAGTGGGAAACTGAGAGGAGTAAATACTGCCTAGGTGAGGATGAGGGGGATGAAACAATACTCTGGGGAGCTAAGAACTGGGATTCTGTGCTGAACAGCTTGGAATGTTAGCTAGGCAGGGTGGAAAATAGAGCAGTAAGTGCCTCTAAACAGACTAGTTAGTATTTTGAGGTCTTCCCAGGTTGCTTAACCATGTTAAACAAGTCACTGATAATCACCAGCTCATTTGAAAAGTGGAGACAACAAAACTACGTTACTCACAGGGTTATGGTAAGGATTCAATAAGATAGTGCATATAAAGTGCTTATTATAATATCCGACACATGGACTACACTGATAAAAGCCATTTCCTTTTTCTCCAGTGTAAGAGATTCTTAGCCTGGAATATACAGCCCTAAGGAGAACGACAGCTAGGTGGGAGGAAGTGTGCAAACCCCTTTAAATTTTTTACAGAAATGTATACTTACATATTTATATGTGTGCACTTTTCTAAGAAGAAGGCTTATACCTTTTATACAATTTTGAAGAATGCCCATGACTGAAATAAAGGATGAGAAGCACTGTGCTGGTGCACAATGCCAAGAGATGATTTCCAAAGGTCACTTACTAGCAGGAGAAAATGTGATCCTAATATATAAACAAGCCAGTTTCCCATTGATTCAACGGGGTCAGGCTGTACCTCAGGAAACAGTCTTAATTCTGACAGCTGGACATGGCAACAGTGCCTAGGATTAAAGAATAATCACATAGCGAAGAATTCTTTGGTTGACTCAATTCATTGCTTAGATCTGATCATGCATTGAAATTTTTCTTTCCTTTCTGCTTTCCTTCCATCATTAACTAAATTGTCTTCATGATTTAGACCTGTCCCTCTAATCCAGGACAATAAATGCTGCCATATTTATTCTGGCTCTTCCCAGTCAGAAACCAAGAAGATGGTTATTGTAGTGGAAATATAGAGATTCCAGACAACATTCTCCTCCTAGTACTCAGATGGTCTCTTTTGCCAATATTTATCAATTAGAACATATTTGGCAACACAGTGTTGACAGAGGAATATGCTAATAAAATAGATGCTTTCATTTATGATGGAAACAATTATGACAGAGAATATTCTATATAATGGTAGTTATAACAGCTGGATCTGCTTGACAAGGAGGATGTAACATTTCAAACAATTGAAAAGGAGGTTTTGCATTAATATGAAATAAACAGCAGGTCTGTAAATAATCCATCTATCATTTTATTGAATGAGAAAATTATTAATATTATGTATATACTATGAGGATAGTAAATTGAAATATAAAATGTTATTTGTGGATTAAAAAATAAATCAAATCAATGTAAATTCTTTCTTTGTCAAAGTTAATATTTCAAGATAAATAGGAAAACATAGAATTAATAAATATGCAAAGGATCATAACTCTAGTCCCCTTAACATATTCATGAGCCAATTAAGAAAATATGGCTGCAGTCCATTATTCGTAGTGGAAGATTTGGTTCAAAGAATAATTGTTCTGCTCGTGCAAGAGATTATATAACGGCTGAATTCTTTCTCATATATAACCTGCAGATAATTAATATTTATTTTGTCATCAAAAAATAATTTTAGTTACTATCTATAAGACAACAACAAAACATTTGTAAGGACAAAATAATGTTCTTTTGTAGGTGATTCTCAACACATGAGTAAGTATTTAGTTAGCACTGTATTTATACAGCCATCAATTCCCTTCTAAAGGGGCTGCCCTATTGTGGATTCAGACATTTGCATTTACATTGCTTTGCTTGTCAATCAGTTTTACTCACTGGGCTTTAATGAAGCAAGCTCAGGAGCATGGCCCAGGAAAATGGAGGGAAAATAGTAAAACTTTCAGTGCATCTGTTTTTGACTCAGAATCATGCATTTTTCAGCGAAATATCTTACAGGTAACTAATACCACTGCTAGTTCAAATTTTCACCTTCAAAATATTTGTTTTCAGATTTGTTGTAAACATTGTTAGTTTGGGAATCAGTTAGCAAAATAAGGCCTGTTTAAGTTTGCAGATGATAGTAGTATCAGGTCAACATGATGAAAACTGATAAAAGATAGAATTTGGCATAATAAATAAAAAACAGTCTATAAATTACACATGGTCAGGGATTATAGTTTTTTGGTGCACTGTGGTGTCTCCATTTCTGAGGACTATGTGTGCCACATAGTGGGCACTCAATCAAAATTCTTTTAAGTGAGTGAACTTGTGAAAAATACAACTCTGAAGACGGATCAGACTAACATGTTACTGGAATACACCAGCAAAGACAGAACAATAACATGTTAGGGATGTTGTATAGGGGTCTCAAGTTTTACTTAAGCATTTAGATTTAAGCGATCTTATTTATGGTCCTACTCAGTGAACTTCCAAATCTTTAGGGACACATGGTGAATAATAGTATCTCTTCTGTCTCATTAAGAAAAGCAAAAATGACATGTTTGACTACAGAAGGTAAATTATCAACTTTCTGAAACCTACAGAAGATCCAGAATAAACTGGAAATACTTCCAAGACCACCTAACAAATAACATATCTGTTCAATAAACATTTTTATGTGTAAAATTTAATCACTAAAGTTAATTTGGTTAAGAATTTAAATTAGCAAGAATCAAATTAAGAATAATTTTTTCAATTTTCAGGTATGTTGGAGTACTTAGCACAATCTAATTGAAAGATGTCTAACTTAGTTGTTCTGGGTCACTTGTCACTAGTAATCAGAAACTCTTGAATACACTATAGAATTTTTCTACTTCAGTTTTGTATTGGGTCTTTTTTCTTTTTTCCTTAGGAATAAAAATCTGGGGGTTTTTTTGTTTTTTTGCAAAGCAAAGTTTTTAATACTTTTCTAATAAAACTATACTGTCTTAGGTATTCAAATAATTAGTGATGTGCTGTCAGTTTCAGTGACTGGCTTAAAGCAAGTCCATAAATATTCAGCTTGACATCACAAGACATCTGCTCTTTGATTGCAATATGCTACTTTTATGATTTTGTTTCAAGAACTCTGAGTTTTATTTACATGTACCAGATTACATCCTATAAAACTTGAAGTGACTGCTTAGCATTAAGACTTGCAAATAATAATAACAAGATATATGCAGACACATGTTAATAAATCGACCTTTATATTCTTCCCTCTTGGTGCAGTAGCTCATAGTCTCTTGGTAATTCCGTAGAAGAAAGGCAAGGATCCAGAGGCCTGGAGTTCATTTCAGACTTCACTCTAATTTCACATGTTCATAAAATAAGTTAATTATAATAGAGTTCACTGCCAAGGCTAAGAAGCAGGATATATGTATGAGGACCATGGGAATGGAGGGAGCTGTATCTCTTATGAATATAGAGCTACTCAACTTACGAAAGAAATATTACTTTTTGAACTGAATTACCTTTTGTTGTTTGTTCCCTCATTACAGAGGCCAAGGTTTGACTTCTAAGGTGCTCTTTCAAAGCTCTCAATTACTTGAAAATCCCTCTATTATCTAAAACTCCCCATATACCATATGTATTTTAAAGAAATTATGTATGTATGCTTTGTTCATTAATCATAGATTGAGAAGAAAATATGAAATATTAGCAGCTAAAAAGATGTAAGAACTGTATGATTAAGACTACTGATAATATCTGGATGAGTTGATCAAATAATGAAAGAGAATAAGCATGGTCACCATTTTTTATCCATCAGTGAAATCAACCATTCCATTTGGAAAATATTTCCTGAAAATCTTATTTTTTATGTAGACTTTTTAATGATGTTTTTAATTTGCAAGCATAAGAAAGCAAAATGGTGATGTTTGAAAGTCTCTTGCAGGGATAAACTAAAAGCAGGAAGTGATGCCCATTGCCATAAATGAGTGTCATAAATTTGTTTAATATAGTTGTTGCCTCAGCATCTGTTTTTAGGTCTGAAATAAGCTGTTTGAAACCCAGTCGAACCCCATCATTTTGGTCTAGTTAAAACTTCTCATCCCGTGTAGTTGTTTGCAATATAGCCTGCTTATTCCTCATCTCACTGACCCAAAACCCAACACACCCATATCTGCTGACCACAGTGAAGCATAATGTTCAACATCACAGTCACGTAAATAAGTTCCCCCTTTGCTGTGTTTTCTTTAAACTCTCACCAATCCACAACCTCTGCAGGAAAGCCTAAGGGATATGCCCAGGGACATTAATAAAGACATAGTCCCACAGGTTCTCTTTCTCTCTCTCTCTCTTTCTCTCTCTTCTCCCCACCCAGTGGTTGAGGTCCCTGCCACCTCTGGACTTCTTGCAGGCTTCCTGTCAGTATCTATTATTGCCTCTCTGAGAACTGTGAGTAATAAATTTCTTGTGTTTCATACGTTTTGGTTTCACTTCCTCATTTGTCCCACCTGACACACACACCCAAGCTTAACTTTCAAAATGCGCAAAGCTTTCTTTATAATACATAGGTTTAAATAAGCAGAATTTTGAGTGGATACCTAGACAGCTAACAATTTTAATGCATTTTTAGCATCATAAACGTAAGACACAGAATAATAATGAATAGCTACCTTATATTTTAGTAAAATATTTATTGGCTTGAAAATGTTACACAAAATGAAGAATAACCATTCATTTATATTATATAACACTGTTTAGGCAAATGAAATTTTCATACACTACATTTTATATTTATTTAGAATTTAATAACTGCAAAATATTGAAGTACTTAAAAATGGAATAATGTTGTTAGTGATTATAATAGTTTGCATTATCTGCTTTGAAAATGAATGCTTAGAAGTTTTTCCAACAATCTTAGCTAATGTTTAACCTGTAGGCTCAAGTCTCTTCTGTTAGCTACATGATGAGTTAGCAGGTACCCTAGTTGGATGTCTTAGTTCGGGAACTCTGGATGAGTAATTCCTATTTGATCATGAGAAAGACCCTGGAGAAACATACAACTTTCATTTACTGCTCTCTATGTGATCAAATGAGGCCTCCAATACTTGTTGATTTTTAAATTATCTCCAAAAAATGAAATCCTAAAGAAATAGTCCCAATGTTATATATTTCAACTAGTAGTTTTTTAAGTGCTGAAAATATACTAGTAGGCACTGTGAGTTAATATGATTTCACTCCTTTTATAAAAATTTAAAGAAAAACAAAAAAAAAATCTGGTTATATTCCCATTCTTTAATGCAATGGTAATCAGTCCAAAGCATATTAAAAACTTTCTTGCCTATTCAATAATTTTTTATTAGGACCCATGTTTGTCATGGATTAAATCATTCATCAAATGATTGCAACTATTCTAGGCTTGAAGGAGCTACAAGCAGAGAATATTCATTTGATTTATGCAATCCTCATACTAAATTCTATGTGGGCACATAGATATGGAATGTAACACTTTAAAAATCAAGATTTCGTATCATATTTATTGCATGAGAAAATGAGTGACACTGGAAAAACACCAAAATGTTTAAGAGTAGAAGTTTCAAAATTGAGCATATTGAGAAAGAAATTATAGATAGCATCTAATAGAGCAGTTTCAAAATAATAAGTACTTGAAAAAATGTTTCATTAAACATTATTTGGGCATTATATAAAATAAGTCAAAACATAGATATGAAATAAATTTTTTCTTAAGTTAGGAATGTCATTAAGATCTTTCAGGAAAAAAAGAATAACAAAGTTCATTACAAACAGACTTGTGAAAAATACAGCAGTAAAGTTTTTATTAGTCCAAACCTATAATCTTCCAAATATACCAAAGAGGCTTTAAAGTATCTGGGCCAGATTCATCTTGATCAATAGCCTTTCTTCTAGACTCTTCCCACTGGTGCACCAAAACCAATTCTGAATCTGAATTCTCTATCCAAGTTTAAAAAAGCCACGACAACAATTGCCAGGAAGAGTCTTCTAAAACTCTACATTTAGAATGAGCAGTAAATTTCCCTGCAATCAACTTAGACAGTTAGAAAAAACTGTCTTATTGACATCCAGAAAAAACTAAGCAAAGAAATTCAAATGATGGCTGATCTTAAAAATCTTGAATTGTATGATCAGGGTTTCTTTAAATATATTTAAAAGGAGATACACCTTTTTATGTCTTAATATGTAAGAAAAGATCCTGCGTCTGCTACAATGCACTGGGACAAAGGCAGCTAGCTTCATCAAGTGAAATAAAACTATAACCACATGCCAAAATAATTACCTACTTTTTTGTATATATCTTCAGTGTCATTTAAGCTCAGTATTGGACAACACTAACTGGAGGGTTTGCCTGTGTGCATGGCGTCTACAGCACCGCCTCTTCACCATTCACTCAGTCCCTGGGGAGTCCTTCATGTATCTCCTATTCCCCCAAACCTCAGAGGAAACTGGCTAATGATATAGCCAGAAATCTTCTCTCAAACAGCCTTGAGCTGTTTTACTTCCATTTTTGTCTAATCACTTTACAGTATTCCTGTTTCCTCCCTTCTGCCTGGGATCCATGGGGTCTGTGGCCCAGCTCCTCTGTTTTGCTTTCTCCAGAAAATCTTTTTCCATCTGACTTTCTGAGGGCATTTCCCCTTTTGTTCATTTAACAGATTCAGGTTAGTTATCTTGTTTCTCTTCCATATATTCACTTGTCTGTAAACACCAACCCTTCATTCCACTCAAGGGTTTTTAAAGCTTTCTTCTTACTGTAAGAAGAAAAAAGGAAAGCAAAATATCATTTGCAGTTTGATTCAAAACATGAAAAATCTATGTAGCATAGGGAAAAACTGAAAGGAAATATTAGAAATGTCAGTAGTTGCTCTGTTGATTTTTTTCCTACTTCCTGTATATTTTACATTATTTATTAATGAGAATATAGCTTATTTTCATAACATAATATTACCATTATTTTTAAGTAAAAAGAATTTCTTTTATAAAATTCTATATTCTTGGGTTTTTTTAAATACAAGAGTAATATTTTTAAATAGAAAAAACAAGGAGATGACCATAAAATAAGACAATATTATATGATATATAATTTATGTCAGCATATCAACTAAAATGTAAATTAGAACCTAGCATAAAAACCACAACAAAAAGTTCATGATAGATGTTTTTTTAAATCTTAAAACAATATCATAAAATCAGTTCACTCTTACATGGGTAAAAAAAGATTTCTGATTTTAAAAGACACGTAGAATTATTAGAATATAAACATCTGTTTCTTTGTGAAACATTAACAATGATATGATATTTTTATTTTTGTATTCATGATTACTTTCCCAAAGTTTTCTCTCTCCTATTTTTTTTACAAGAAGCATATTGCAATGTATATGTTAATTAGCTCAATTTAGCCATTCCAAAATGTACACATATTTCAAAATATCATGTTGTACACAATAAATATATATCCTTTTTATTTGTCAATTAAATAAATAAAAAGATGCACATTAACTTGCTTTTTTAAAATTTTTTTTTTTTAGTAATTAGCATCATCTTTCAGCCACTAAGAGAAGAGTAATGCTCCAACGTGTTAGAAGAGCAGCCATCAGTTTAATCTGTCCCTACATGAATGGTGTGTCTATCTGCCCAAGCAAACAGAGCTCTAGAGATGACTCAAAGAAATTCCAAAAGCAATACTAAGCATACTTGGGAATTTCTATACTTAGGCAGAAACTTGACCTTGCTATCCAACTATCCATTCTATGAGTGCCTTGTGTGCTAATGTTGCATATGTAAGCAAAAATCAACCTAATCTGGAAACATTCATTAATAAACTGTCAGCATTTCCCAGATGACTGCAGTATTTAGTGATATCTTTGAGCATCAATCTCTTGTTGATTTGGGATGTCTGATAACACCATGCAAATCACTTGCAAAGGGAAATTAAAATTGTAAGATTGCTTGAAACATACACAAAGACTTCAACAAATTAATGTTTAGGAAAGTTACATTGGTCAACAGTCTAGAGAAAATGGACAGAATCATAAGAATGAAGCAAGAATGATGACTAACAAAGGATAAAACAGACATTTAGAAAAATTCATCTTCGGGACAGATGACTTTATGATTACACTACAAACATGAAATGAAAAAGGTAATATCTTATTATATTAATTTGTCTGAAAAATTACACCAATTAAAATTAATCCTTGATTCACTTAGTCATATTAAGACAATATAACCCATAATATATTATAAGGTATTGCATAATACATAGTTTTATTATAATAGTTTATAATATATTATATAATATATAGTTTTATTATAATAAATTATAATATATTGCATAATATATAGTTTTATTTTTTAAAGTTGACATCACAATCAAATCTTTTCCCTTGACTATTTACCATGATATTTTGTTCTAATTTAAGTGATATTTTTATTAAAGGTATCACTTTCTCATATGCTACAAAGACTAAGAGTATATTATGCACAATATAAACTTTAACAAAAGATAAATTCCCCTTTTGAGGAAGGAATCATGTGCTAAAGATTCAGAATTTTATTTGGAAGAAATTTTCCCATCACAATCACCTATAGCACCCTCTCTCTCTATTCTCATCTGTCCTCCTGCAGCTATAATGAATTCAAGAGCTTCTACTGAAACAAAGCCATTAATACACCTGAACAACGCCTACTTAAACTATAAATAAGAAGTAAATATTGGGAGAGAAAAAAAGAATGGAAGTGAGATTCAAAGAGAAAAAGAATGACAGGGGGAAATAAGAGTTGTAAGTGTCATAAAATGTGAATTATGTAGAGTGCCATTGAAATTATCTTAGCAGTACCAGGACCACTGTTTTTGAATTGGAAACCAGTGAAAGGAAAAAAAATATGGTATAGCACCCTCCCCTTATTAAGTTATCTTTCTGTCACTTCACATGTCCTTTTCTTCCATATCTCTACTCACTCTAATCTTTCTGCCTAAAATGACCTCTGCCCTCCCATCTCCACTTATGCAAAGCCAACTTTCTCTGCAAAGTTTAAATTAAGCCATGCCTCCTCCATGACGTCCAAGATAGCTCAGTTTACAACGGACTATAGCACTTACTTCTTTAACTATAAACTTAGTCTTTTAATGCTAGTTATAATCCATGTTGTGTTTGTATGATTGTCTCTGTAATTCGTCTGGGAACTCCTTGTGGGCAAAGGCTGGGTCTCTTTCATCTTTGTAACCGTATTGCCTTGCATATTGTCTAAAGGCACTAAAGAAACATTTTCTTAAATGAACAGATAGGATATATAGAATTCAGAAGCTAGAACACCACTGTATGCACTTTAGGTTGAGGAATAGATGAACTAATCAATCGATGCAAACTGAGGCACATTCTTTTTTTGCAAATTTGAGAGTTTAGTAAAGGTTTTTCTGAAGTCTTTATGTATGAATATTAAGTATAATTCTCTCTCTTGACTTCCCCTATCATTTTCCTTCTTTATCAATCACCAGGCAAACAAAAAAAAAAAAACGAAAATCCCAGGAGTTAAATTTCTTCTACCTAATTTAGGTATACATGATTGATCAGTTTTGCCGATTACAGGTTTATTGCTAAGTAATCCAGCTGCTGTCAAGCTAAGAAGTAGTTTCCTTCTTCTGTTCTTATTATAGTCCAAATTTCATATTTACGTAAATAATTTCTTGAAGTTGTCAAAAAGTCAATATAGTAGTTACCTCACTTAAATCTCTTATAAACTCTGAAAGAAGTCCATAAATCTTTTCAGAGACAAAACTTATATTAAACACCAACTATGATACCTTCAACAAAATAGTTACAGGAGAACATTTTCTTTACTAAATCTACTAATTCTACTGATTTTTCTCTAATGATTAAATAAAATATTGCTGAAACTCATTAAGATAAACAAAGTATTTGCACAAGTACGAAAGGAATAATGCACTAAAACCTGGTCATTATATAGAGTTAGATATATCACTCAAGTCCAATCCCCTGGGCTGAAACAGTGTTTTAGAGTTAAAGGCAGGAAGAACCTAAGGAGAAAATTTGGCAGTATCTTAGGCTCATTATCAAATGTTAAGTGTTATCAAGGTTTCATCACACTTGAAAGTAAA
This sequence comes from Lepilemur ruficaudatus, assembly GCA_963574885.1. Taxonomy (NCBI): domain Eukaryota; kingdom Metazoa; phylum Chordata; class Mammalia; order Primates; family Lepilemuridae; genus Lepilemur; species Lepilemur ruficaudatus. Next base: position 20,641 of record CAUYRT010070795.1, read on the forward strand.
TTATTTATTGGATAATTTTTTAATGTAAAATGCCTTCTCTTAATTCTAAACTGTCATGTTTTCCTTAAGGAATAAGTTTGTACACACTAAGGTCATTTCTGCAGCTGTGTCAAACAGACCTAGAAATACAGTTCCCCCCATGTAAGCTATTAAGAGAGTCTCTGGGGAAAACAAATGGTTAGTTGTTTCAAATCAATGTTCAAATTTTCTCTGACTTGTAGATTTAGTATATTTTGAGACATAAAGAATAATAAGATTCATTTTTACTTTATTATTGATATAAGGTAAAATTTCAGTATTAGTTGATCAAATACAAACATGATAATCCCAAAACATGATAATTGGTATATATATAAAATACTAACTCTATATAGATATATGGCAATAATAGTTTTAGAGCTGGCAAAATCATTTTTCAGATCACCAGAATATGTTGCTATGAGCCTTTTAGTGGGAACTATTTTAATTATAGTTGTTAGGTATGTCAGTGTACTATTAAATAATGCTCCCAAATTTTTTATCAAAAAATAATTTTTAAGAAAAAATTTCTTAAAATAGAATTTATATCTGGAATTTATAATTCCTAATATAGAATTATATTAGGATTATCTGTCCTGGCATTTAGCTTGTCTTGAACTATATTGATAATAATTAGCCATTCAAGTTATCAGTACAAAAAGAATTTTTAAATTTGCTTACATAAAAATACTTTAAATGATGCTTGCAACTTTATGTGTATCTCCTCATTAAAATCACTTTTATTTATAAGAGTCATTTTTAGAAGTTAATGTTCTGACTCTAAACCAGCAGTTCCAAGACTTTTGGTCTCATAATACTTTTACATTCTTAAAAATGAGGAAAGACTGAGAAATTGTCCCAAACAGCAGGAGATCAGACAGAAATAATAGCAAAATGTAATATAGGATCTTGAATCAGTTCCTGGAACCAAAAAAGGACATTAGTGGAAAAAAAACTGGCAAAGTTTATTAAATGGAGTTTTTAGTTTATTAATGGTATCGTACCAATGTTAATTTCTTGATCTGATGAGTATAACATTGGTTATGTGAGATGTTCACTTTGTGTGAGGCTCGAAGAAAGATATTTGAAAATTCTCTATACTATTTTTACAACTTTCCTGTAAGTTTAAAATAAATTCAAAATAAAGATTTTTTTTAAAGTTTTGAGCACACCAATATCTTTGGTAATGAAAGTATCAATATTTACCATATTCTAAATTTAAAACTGAGAAATGTCTAAGATATGTCCTTATTAATTCATTTTTAAAGCAATAACTATCTGGTAAAATAAATAGCATATTTTTAACAAAATACTTACATTTTATAAAGCAAAAACATTTAATTAGAAGAGTAGCATTATTTTACACTTTTGCAAATCTCTTTACTGTCTGGCTTAATAGAAGACACATGGATTCATATCTGTTTCTACATCCAATTTATTATAACATAGGGGTTTTGTTGGTTGAAGTAAATGAAAAGAAAAATCCAGCCTCACAAAGCCATATAGTTTGAAAGGGGAGGAAGAAGTATTTATTAATATCAGACCTTTTCTGAGAACTGTGTATATTCTTCTTCACATTACACCAAAATTTAGTAAGTGATGGTTTCATTAAGGTTAGCTACAACATGGAATCTAACACCATAACAATATGCCTTTTTTTCACTATTACATTAAAATCTATTGACCTGTCTTATACTTTGAATGTACCTTTTAGCCACAGGTGGTTTTGTACTATCATGCATCAGTCATCTGGAAAATATTTCTTCACTGAGTTACGCAGATTTTCTAAATACTAAAATTTCTAATTACAAGGTATAAGAAAAAACACACATTTGTTAATATCATCACTGATCTCATCAGAAAAATCTTTAAGTATTGATGATCTTTGAATTTTATGGTAGCAAATACAAGTCTCACAAAATTCTAAGTTTTCACTGGAGAGATTGGCGTTTTATTATTGGCGACAGATATCGTCAGTATCTCCCGACGGGCTCACTTTATTCATTTTGAGAAAATACCTACCAGATAACTAAGACTGAAATCCCATAGTTGGCCTGCCAGTCATTCTTCCAAGTAAAAATAGAATTCCACGCAAACCCCGGCTACTTCAGCTTGCAACCCAAACAATTGCACAAGCGCTTTCTGTGAGGCTCCCATCCTACTTCACTGTTCAGTAGGGGCGGTTTATGCAGAAAATATTTGAAAAGATAGGTACCTAAGACCAAAATTTAACAAAAGCCATTATTTGTACTGCTTTTCCAAGGGCATTCTTAGAGCAAACTGGTTTCTTCTGGGGGGCGGGGTCTCTGCGGTGGAGACCACGTTGACTTCTGCCAGCAGTTGGTGCCACTGCCTTTATCTGTGCTGAGGCACCAAAGTTTAACCCACCAAGGCTTTGCACCATCAGTACAGATGACAACACAGTGCAGAGGGCAAATTTATTCTTACTCTTACGAATAGTTTTGTATTCACAGACTCCTGGAGACCGCCCCCAGTCTTCCACAGACCATACCTTGAGAGCCTCCACTCTAAATTAACAGAAAACCAAATCCCATCCCAAGAGCAAAATGTATCATTCTACCAAATAATACTAAGGATATTTTTTTAATCCTTAATTTTTTATTAATCCATTCTTACTGGACAATGGTTGCACAGAGATAGATGTGGACTATTTTCTAGAGAAGAGAAACAGAATTTTTGGAGAAGCTCTTTGATTAAACAGACACCCTTTCTGAGTTTATAAAATAGGTAGGTAGAACACTGGGCATTTGCAGAGTCCATTAAGAATCAGAGGGCATATAAAAGAGCAGAATTACATTTTCTTGAGTAATGCAGCAACTGGAAAGGACAGGGGTGGAAGGAAGGAGAAACTAATGCATATGACCATTATTCTGTAATCAATAGAAAGACCATGGTTTCTGCTAAATCCTGCTTTGTTCACTATGCTACGTGCTCCGTGAAAACAGGAATTGCTGTTTATTTATTTTTTAATCCCTAGGCCAAATACAATGATTAGTCAGGATTCAATAAATGCTGAATAAATGAATGGACAAACAACCAGCTAACTATACCTGTGGTTAATGAAAGCTATTTGACTTCAGGACAGGAAATAATGGAATTGATTATTAAACTGCAAAACAGAGCTGAGATCTAAAAAGAGACCAGAAGAAATGGTACCAGTAGGAAAATTCAGAGTACTTGGGAATTCATTTTTCCTTTGATTCTTCTTTGCATGTCTTCTCAATCTATCCAACTTTCTCCTTTACCTAAAGCTGCCTGCTTTTAGCAATGTTGCTACAGAGTTTAGTCAAAAAAATGTTAGAACAATACACACAGATGCCATTTGAAAACTGAAGCTCTAACCTGCAAAATTTACCTACAGAAGTTTACCTATAAGTTCAAACTTGCTATCACCCAAGTAAGAGAATTTCAGGTTGCGAAGGCGAAAAAATGGAGCTATCAAGTCATAGAAGAAATTGAAGTCTGCATCCTCGGTTTAAGTCTGGCTCCGCCATCTATCTGCAGACTGTGTAAACTTGATTAATTATCCTCTCAGTTCAGTCACCTCGCAGGTGATTGACAAATTAACAGCCTGGGTTCTAAAATTCTAAAATTACCTTAGAATTTTATGAAGAGCAAATTGTAAAGATGAAGATAGTAAGATAAATCATAAAGCCCTAAACAAACAGAGAGCATTTTTATCTTCCACTTCACCAGGTTGTCAGAGGGGAAAGTTCAGTCCACTTCTAGAGCCACCCAGCAGGTGAGAGAAGTTGAAATCACACGGCCTACGTCTCTCTTCCCACCTGGCCTAGGTAGACTGACACTTCAACAAGCTCACGGAACTGGTTTATCACAGTCCCTCTTCTCTCCTATCCTGCTCTGCCACCCCAGGCCCACAGTGTTGTGACAGAAATGACACAGAACTCAGGTAAATCCCTCCATGTGCGGGGAGGATTTACTGAACGAGGAGAGAGAGAAGGCAAATTCTCACTCTGTGCCCCTCCTTCTACCCCTGCTACATACACGTAGGTCTTTCCCCAAAGGCCGGTGTGTTTTGTTTGATGGCTACTCTGACTTTCTCTATGGGCAAGGTAGGAATTGGGGGAGAGAAAAAGCAACTCTCTCCCCTGTGCACTTCATTCCATTTCATTTCAAGCAGTGGATAGAAAATATACATGGAGGCCGGGTGCGGTGGCTCACGCCTGTAATCGTAGCACTCTGGGAGGCGGAGGCAGGAGGATCGCTCAAGGTCAAGAGTTCAAAACCAGCCTGAGCAAGAGCGAGACCCCGTCTCTACTAAAAATAGAAAGAAATCAATTGGCCAACTAAAAATATATAGAAAAAAATTAGCTGGGCATGGTGGCGCATGTCTGTAGTCTTAGCTACTCGAGAGGCTGAGGCAGAAGGATCGCTTGAGCCCAGGAGTTTGAGGTTACTGTGAGCTAGGCTGATGCCACGGCACTCACTCTAGCCCGGGCAACAGAGCAAGACTCTGTCTCAAAAAAAAAAAAAAAGAAAAAGAAAGAAAATATACATGGAGAAAGTATGTCTTGGCTTGGACAAAAGGCACTCACCTCATACAAATACTGCCCAAACATAAAAATACTTAAAATGGTTTTTAAACACCAAGATAATGGAAGACTCAAGATACTTTTCTAAACCAGCTGTGAGTAGCCTTATTAAATTATTAAATTATCAATCCCTAAGTTATTAAATTATCAATCCCTAAGTAAAAACTAATAAATTTAGATTACCTACCTTGGAAAAAATAATAGAAAAAACATTGATTTTACAGCACTCTAAAGCACCACATTATTTTTTAAAGAAAATAAAAGTAGCTAACTATCCTCAACTCAGCTGTGATGTAATTAAGTATAAAGGCATTTTACTTCTCTTCCTGATATCTGACATTTATTCAAATGAAGAGTAACAGAATCCCTCTTGAATTCCTACTCTTTCTGAAAACAAAAGAAATGTTAGAAATGTTGCTTACTCCCTGAAATGAAATATTTAAGCTCATTTATGTAAACGATAACATCTTAATTCCAACATAAGAAAATAATGTACATAAATACACCTTCTAATACAAATGGGAAGTATGGCCTAAACGTTTCTTGACCCCCTTAAAAACTTCTCTGGAGGAAACATGAACTTATTGGTGAAACTAATAAAATATGTTCTTTGACATATAGCACAAGAGAGAAGAGGAAGGCATACAAACTAGAAATCTGCATCCGTTTCCCAAAATGTCAGTTTCTCGTAGAGTCCTTCATGTGAGCACAGCTAGATGTCTACGCATGAAGAGTGTCAGCTCAACAGAAATTCAAAAGAAAAACAAAACCTCAATTTATTGGAGGTGATAAAACATTGAGATCTGCTTTATTTTATGAATGAAATAAAACTTTATTACAATTTAATGTAGTTGTTTTAAATCTGGTATTGTTTGAATTTCTTTGACAATGCTAAGCTTTGAAAACTAAAGTCAATCACTCCTTTATTATCATAGGAGACTATAGATCCAATTTCTATGTTTAACAATTAAATTCTACATCTCCTTGCTAAAATTTTTTTCCTACAGTAAAACAAAGGGTGATTATATCTTAAGAGGAGGCTCAGTGAGTGCTGTGGAGTAAACAAACATTGGCTATATGTACAAGTGAGCTAAATCAGTCACTGCAGACATTCTCAGTGAAGCCATGGACTTATGTTCCAGTAGATCCAGATCATACAAGACTACTGCTATTGTCCTGACAACCAAATCAAGCTGGAGAAGCTACAGAATCATAGTCTTTTATTTTTTAACTCAATGCAAAATTGCATACACAAAGAAACCTAAATGAACAAAATTCTAGGAAATAATAAAGTTCTCATATGGGAGAAAAGACCTGAGGCTGCTCTCATCCCTAGAAAGACAGCAGAATGATGAGGTACCAGCCAAATAGTTAATAAGCATTTGATGGCAAAATGTGGGCAAGTGTGACAGATGAAAAGTTGGAGGAGGTACAGACACAGTACAGGACGGTGCCCACCTGAAAACTCCTGAGGTCCTCACTGAGAGCTCAAAGGTATACACCAAAAGCTGGCAGCAGGCAGAGAAACAAGCTAGGAATGACTGCAGACTTCTCAGACAAGGCGTAACCCCAAAGACAACAGGACAACATAGAATACTGAAAGAAAATAACCAGCAAACTAGATTTCTCTATCTAGCAAAAATACCTGTCAAAAAGTGAAGGCTACTTTTTAAGAAAAACAAAAGCTGAGAAAATATGTTGCCAGCAGACCTACGCTAAGAGAAATGTTAAAGGAAATTTCAAGCTGAAAGAAAATGATACCAGATGGAAATTTGAATCCATGGAAAGTAGAATGCTATAAAAAATAAATATGAATAAATAGAAAAGATTTTTTGTTATTTATTAACCTCTTTAAAAGATAATTAAGAGAACATAAAATTCACGAAAAAGATTTAAAAGTTACATAAAAAATGAAAACATGAAAAGTATTCAATCTCACTTAAATTAGAGAAATTAAAATTTAATGACACTAATATACTATTTCTCACCTACCAGACTGGCAAAAGTTTAAAAGCAAAACAACACAATCTGTTGACAAGGCTCTAGCAAAACAAACACTCTCGTGCATTGCTCATGGGAATGAAAATTGGTCTAGGCCTTTTGAAGAAAAATGTGGCAATGTTTAATACAACCACATATATATCATGAAGATAATTTTCCAATAATATGAAAATGTATATGTATAGAGTTATTTATTACAGCATTATTTGTATTTGCAAAATACTGGTAATAAATGAAATATCCATATGTAGGAGAGTGATTGAATAAATTATGATGCATTTATACAATAATATCAAATTACAATACATTTATATCCCTCTAGAATGATTTGGAGTTATTTCCAGGATATATTATAAAGTGGAAAAAACAAAGTATAAAGGACTATTTATAAGATTCTATACTTTATGTAAGAAAGAAGGGAATACTAGAATGGCTATAATAAAAAAGATAGATAATAACAAGTTGTCAAGAATATGAAGAAATTGGAACCTTCACACACTGCTAGTAGGAATATAAGATGCTGCAATGGCTTTGGAAAACTGGTCTGGCACTTCCTCAAAAAGTTAAAGGTAGCATTACCAAATGATCCAGCAATTCCATTCTTAGTCAAGTATCCAAAAGAAATGAAAACGTGTTCATGCAAAACTTGTACACAATTATTCACAGCAGCGTCCTTTCTAGTAGCCCCAAAGTAGAAACAACCAAAATATCCATCAACCAATGAATGGATAAATAAAATGTGGTATATCCATACAATGGAGTATTATTCAGCAATAAAAAGGAATAAAAAAGATACAGCAATGTAATCTTGCAGGACCACCGTCATATACTGTCGTTAACCACATAACAACATTTGGAGGTAACAGTGGGCAGCATATATGACAATGGCACCATAAGATTACAATGGAGCTGAAAAATTCCTAGGACTTAATGGCCTTGTAGCTGTTATAATGTCATAGCACAACATATTACCTTTTCTATGTTTAGATATGTTCCGATATACAAATATTTACCTTTGTGTTACAATTGCCTGCCATATTCAGTACAGGAACATGCTGTACAGGTTTGTAGTCCAGGAGCAATTGGCTATACCATGTAGTCTAGGTGCATAGTAGGCTATACCATTTAAGTTTGTGTAAGTCTACTCTATGATGTTCACACAATAACAAAATTACTCAGAATGTCTCCCCATTGTTAAGTGATGCACAACTGTGTATCACATATATGATATATAGATGCATATATGCTGATTAAGTAATATTAAAGTGAACATGACCATCCTGTGTTTAACTTTTTCCAGAAAAGTTGTAGCATGTTTTAGAGACTAGGTAACATTTAAGTCTGCAACTTAAGGATGAAATAAAAATTAGTTAAAAAAGACACTCTATAAAAAAGACATCTGCACTCAAATGTTTATAGCAGCACAATTCACAATTGCAAATATGTGGAAACAACCCAAGTGCCCATCAATACTTGAGTGGATTAATAAAATATGGTATATGTATACCATGGAGTAGTATTCAGCTATAAGAAACAACAGTGATATAGCACCTCTTGTATTTTCCTGGATAGAGCTGAAACCCATTCTACTAAGTAAAATATCCCAAGAATGGAAAAGTAAGCACCGCATGTACTCACCAGCAAATTGGTATTAACTGATCAACACCTAAGTGGACATACAGGAATAACATTTATCGGGTGTCAGGCAGATGGGATGGGGGAGGAGGGGATGAGTATATACATACATAATGAGTGCGATGTGCACCATCTGGGGGATGGACACGCTTGAAACTCTGACTCCAGGGGGGAAGGGAGGGAAGGCAACACACATAACCTAAACATTTGTACCCCCATAATATGCTGAAATTAAACAAAATTTTATTAAAAAAAAAGAAAAATAGAGAAGGCTATTCCAAGAGGAGAGAATGTAGGTGAAAAGATAGTCATGAATGGGTCTGGTGTTTTGGTTAATTGTTAAAAAGAAGCATAGCAATAATGTAGATTTAAAGTGAATGGAAGTTTAGAGGAAGAATTGGAAGAGAGAAATCTGGTACCATGTGAGGAGTTTGATTTTTATCCTATAGTTTGGGCAAAGGAAACCAACAAAGGTTTCCAAAGAAAATGGTGCGATCAGGTTTGTAAGAGTCCAGTGCCAAGGACAACATTAGTTAGGTCAAAAAAAAAAAAAAAAAAAGCCTAAAATAAGGCAATGATAGTGAAGGGATGAAGAGGAACAAGATTCAATACATACATTTTAGAGATGATAGGTTTATAGCTTACGTAGCTTGAGTGAATTGTGTTCGATTCTATGGGTTGTAGCACCCAAGACAGAACTGGTTTTGGAGGGAGAAAATAATGAATTCCATTCTGCAGATGTTGGCATCTATAATACTTGTTAATAAGGATGTTGTTATTAGCGTGAGTCTGCTCACGCTGGGCCCAGCCAAGAATTGGATGGGTTCCACCATATTCCATCAAAAATGCCTAGGAAAATAGCACAGGTATACATCTTTCTGAATAAGTCTGAGAGGTTTCCTTAATTTTCTCAAAACAACTCAATTTCTCTTTATTTTTCCTTGTATTTCTAAATGTTTTTGTTTCAAGTATGTTAATGCTATATTATTTTTCATAAAGGATCATGACTACTAGAACTACAGTGAGAATTGTTCCATTTAACAACGTAAAATGGTGCCTTTTGTCTTATTTAATGTTTGTGTCTGAAACAAAGAGTATATGCTTGTCTTTTCTATTTGCCTTTATGTAAAAAAAAAATGCTTGCTTGCCCCTTTATATTAAACTGTTCTGTATCATTTAGTGTTGGTATGACTCTTGTAAAACACTGTATAGTTGGATTTTAAATCTTTCTGAGAGTCTTTGCCTTTTAATAGAGTATAAGAAGTACAAACTATTTGTATTTTCTTACTGTTTCCTTTATTATTTTTTGACTTGGATTAATAGATACTGCATTTGCTTTCTCCTGATCCAGTGATTTGAAACATACATATTTCTTTTTAATTTTCCCTAGTGATAATATTTAAATTCTTCCAAAACAAAAATTTTTCTTTTAATTTAAATTCCTGTGATTATCACAATCACTAATGAATGAATCTTTCTAATTCTCCCATATGTAAGAAAAGGGCACATCTAGGTTACTTAACCCAGGTTTTAATTTCTCTATTGGGGTAACACAATGCTTTTTATACCAGTACTTAGTAAAAATTGATACACACTGGCAAACTAACTGGCATGAATACAGGAAAAAATGCTTATTTGATGTAAAGGGGACATATTTGGCAAGAGTGAAAACCTACTGCTTAAAATAAAATCTTTCTGAGTCTTTTGGCCTGAAACACCATCTTCCGGTAAGTCACCAAAATGACAGAGACAAAGGGAGAGAGAAGAGGCCGCCTGTTGTATGTTCTCTAGGCCTTTTAGAAAACAAGGAGTTGCTTCCTTGGCCACATACATATGAATCTACAAGAAAAGTGATATTGTAGACATCAAGAGAATGGGTATTATCAAAAAGGAATGCCCCACAAATGTTACCATGGCAAAACTGGAAGAGTCTACAGTGTTACCCAGCAAGATGTTGGCATTGTTGTAAACAAGCAAGTGAAGGACAAGAGTCTTGCCAAGAGAATTGGTGCACTGTTGAGCGTATCAAGCATTCCAAGAGCCAAGATAGCATCCTGAAACATATGAAGGAAATGATCAGAAAAAGAATGAGGCCAAAGAGAAAGTTACCTGGGTTCAACTGAAGCCCTGGCCTGCTCAGAGAAGCACACTTTGTGAGAACAAGGGAAAGGAACCTGAACTGCTAGAACCTATTCCCTGTGAATGTTTGGCATAATACATATAATAAATAAATAAATAAATAAAGTCATCTGAGCTATAAATAAATTAATTTAATTAAATCTGTTTGGTACCCACTATTGTTTTGTTTGTTTTGTTTGTGTTCCCTTTAATTTCACTAAGGATATAGGGAGAAAGCACATTATCTTTATTCTAAGCCAAATTAAAGGCACCAGTAAAGTGACTGCAGTTCAATATTCAAATAGATGGCTTTTCCTGGAAAAATAAAGGGCCCAAGTTGGCTTAACAAAATTCCATTTATTAAAGGTGTATTCTAAGTTTCATTTTCAGCTCAGATGCCAGAAACCAACTTAGTTAATTGGGACAATTAAGAGACACCAAGGGTATAATTGCCCCTTTCACTTTACTTTGGGAGGAAAGAAAGTGATTTATCTCAGAAAACAAGAGTCTAGGGCCCTGCAAGCAAAGAGAATGAGAAAATTTTGGTTAAAGAGGAGCCACTAGGAACACTCTTTTGTAATCAACTCAACTCAAGAGATGATAAAAAGCCTTCAGTGTATCTCCAGGACAATAGAAATTATAGAATGTCTGAAATCAGTTGTTTAAAAAATCCTACAACCTATGGTCTACTTTACCAAAGCGAAAGATCCTGTCCGCCATCTATGCCAGCTGATAGCCTTGGTCAGTGTTTAACATACATACATACATGCACACGCACACATGTACTTGCTCTGGTGAATACCAGAATGAATGAAAACACTAGTGCTGATCTTAGTGGGATGACAATAATATTATCATTAGAATCATTAGTGTAAAAAAAAAAATCCTTCTAGATTTTGGACTATTGGAAAACCTGGAGGAAATTTTAAACTGCTCTTAACATTAGTTAACTGAACATATGTCATCTATATAGATTATATAAATATAATTGTAGAAATCTTATTGTGTAAATGTCACATTTGAATACTGTGGAAGCTTCAATAATTTTGAGTCTGATATATCACTAATGGCACAAACCTATGGAGATATTTGAAAACATAAGCTTCAAATTTTTTATTTATGATACTATTTGAGACTATCATATTTTATTTATTGTTTTCTAAAAATAGATACAATCTTTTAAATTTCTACAAGAGGGCTTACCATGTGAATATGGAAAAGATGAAGAATCCATGGTAGAATTGGTAATCTGTATTTGCTGTGTGTACCTAACACCAAAGTACAAAATTTAGTCAGATGTTACACTATTTTATCTACAAAAAGCCACCCATCTTGCTGTGGAATCTGCCCATATCTTGTCGTTCTTCCCATAAGGAATATTTTGCTTCTTTTAATTTCAAAACAGTGGAATGTCTTCTAGCCTTTGAATCTAGGATCAATTTCAATTTTAGCTTAGAAAACTATGAACTACAGAATAGGTTGCATAACATTTGACTCTTAATTTGTTAGACTAAATTAAAATAACTTAAGTAAGAAACAAAAATAATTTTTCCTGCGACCTCTGCAAGTGTTCCATGCAAGCCGTAAATTTTTAAAACTGGTATAAACATTTAGCTAAGGCTCATTCTGCCTTGATCTGCCTAGTTCTGCCCTTGATGTGAGTAGAAATATGGGAGATGCACTGCATCAAGGTACAAAAAATGATGTGCAAAAGGAGGGAAAGTTAGATCTATATTAGCTAAGACTGAGGAGAGGAAAGTGTGAAATTGGAAAAGACAACATTTCTGCAGCCCATTCCTCCTGTCAAGTCATCTGTCCCAATGAAAGGAGGCCTCCAGGTGAATGTTTGAGGACCTACAGGTGAATTTCTTGGTCTGTTCGTGAGAACTGCTCATCTCCAGAGAAGGCCATATTTAAATTTCCAGGTATGTGTTCAGCAAATGCTTGATGCGGAAAATGAAAGTTAGCTGTTAAACTCTAATCAGTCTGTCATAATTTTCCTATAATTTCAGCATCACTTTGAATTTTACAAGCACTAAAAATGTGTTACATATCTCTGTAGGCACATGGCACCACACTACAAATTTATTTGTAAATTCCTTTTACAGATATTCCTTCCAAAACTATTGATTTAGAGCTACCAAACTAATCAATTTTGTTCGTCTTTTTCCCTTGCCACAAAAAAACATGAGGTTGATGATAAGCATGGTTTGCCCTATACTGTATAGAGCATGCAACCACCAGGAAGTATAATTTGAGTGTCATTAAAATAAGCTCTGTGCAAGCCTAAAATACCAACGATTTATGTTTTAGAAAATAAGCATGGAGTAAATTTGTCTGAAAGTCTCAGTTAAAAATGCATCACCAAAAATTGGCTTACTAGTTCTCACTTATTAACACCTCGGCCAAGATTCATTTACCAAGATATGATTTGCATCTCAAACGCTGAATAAATGAGATGCAATGAAGATGGAGAACGTGGCAGTTACAAACTTATGGCTAAAAAAGGTCATTAGGAAAAGGGACACAATGAGGGTGGTGGCCAACAGGGCAAATCTGGGATGACAGTGCAAGTGTTTAAAAGTGGAGAAAGATACAAGACTCTTCATGGGTTTGCATATATTCTCTTAGGCCAAAGGGGATTTTTCTCTTTCCTAAATTATGAAGAAACCAAAAGTAACCTGGAATGAAATTAGTCCTTTAATATTATTTTAAATTCTTCAAGAGGAAATGTTAGAATTTGATACCACTTGTAGATTTCAAAGACTGGGCTCTGAATTTCCTTTAAAGGCAAGACTTAGTGATAACTATATTTTTGAAAAATGCTTAGATATGTACTCAGGTCATCCATTCAAGGTTTTGAAAAACCAACGTGCTTCTAATTTTCAGAAAAAATGGTGACAGTCTACTCTGATTTTAGCAGTTAGCTTTACATTCTGTTAGGCTTTCAATTGCTTTTGAGACATTGGTAAAAAGCAACCTTAAAACTCAAATAGATTTTATGTGTTATCAAAGCTCCAAAGTAAAAACACTGCTGAAGAGCTTACTTAGACACAGAGATTGCTATAAACTAGTTTGTGATAAACGCTGATTGTTGTAGCATGGAAGAGCTCGATCCTGCAGTGGTATATCATAGCATCCTCAGACCTCACCTTCTATTTCTACATCATTCTTCACTATTCTCATCTATCTTTTTTTTTTTCCTCTCTTTTTTTTCTTTTTATTGCAGCATATTATGGGGGTATAAATGTTAAGGTTACATACATTGCCCTTGCCCCCCTCCCCACTCCAGTCAGAGCCTCAAGCCTGACCATCCCCCAGACGGTGCACATCGCACTCATTGTGTATATATATACCCATCCCCTCCGCCCCCCTCCCGTCTGCCTGACACCCAATAAATGTTCCTGTGTGTCCACTTAGGTGTTGATCAGCTAATACCAATTGTCTGGTGAGTACATGTGGTGCCTGTCCATCCATTCTTGTGATACTTCACTTAGTAGAACGGGTTTCAGCTCCATCCAGGAAAATACAAGAGGTGCTATATCACCGTTGCTTCTTATAGCTGAATAGTACTCCATGGTATACATATGATGGGTTATGTCGGTGTGATGGTTAATTTTATATGTCAATTTGAGTGGGCCATGGGGTGCCCAGATTAAACACTGTTTCTGGGTGTGTCTGTGATGGTGTTTCTGGATGAGATGAGCATTTGAAATGGTGGCCTCAGTAAAGCAGGTTGCCCGCCTCAGTGTGGGTGGGCATTATCCAGTCCTTTGGAAGTCTGAATAGAACAAAAGGCAGAGGAAGGAGGAATTCTTCGCTTTTGCTTCCTCCCTTTGGGCTTGAGCTGGGACGTTGATCTTCTCTTGCCCTTGGACTGGGATTTACATCGCTGGCTCCCCTGGTTCTCAGGCCTTCAGACTTGGACTGAACTACACCACTGGCTTTCCTAAGAGTGTGAGTCAACGCGTCATAATAAATCTCTCTCTTTCCATATATATATATAAATACATATGTATATATCTCTGCTTCTCTGGAGATCCTTAACTAATATGCTCAGGCAAATTATTTAATCTCTCAGATTCTCAGTTTCCTCTGGTAGTATTCTCTTTAGTGAAAGGATAATTAAAATACCTACTTTACAGATTGATATGAGGAATAACAGAAATAATATTTGAGAGACCTGGCACATAATATTGTTGAAGGAGCAGACAGGTACTGATAAGTAAACCAGGAAATGGCAAAAGCACCTAAGGTGGCAAGGGGTTGAATGGAGAAGTCAAGGGCCCCGAAGACAAAATTCATTTACCTAAGACTTGCCCACCAGCATATATTTGTGTTGTTATGACTACAAAAGCTAAAATCACTGGTGGAGAAGACATATTCATTAATCAATTAATTGCTGCCAATCTTGCATTTCTAGGGCACAACCTCTATGGTTTGATCACAATATTTTTTATCACCGTCTGGTGGCATCATAACCAAATTGTAGGGATAGATGTCAAAGTAAAACAACAATCAGCCTGAGAGTAGAAGCTAAAAAACTAATCCCAGGGTTGAGAACAGCTTTGAAGGGGCATACTATTTAGTGGTATTTTTATTAAGCTCAAAGACACATTCATAAACTTCACCTCCACATGTAAATTTCAGAGAAATAGCTTAGTATGAGACCTTATTTTATGGTTACTAGAATGGAAAAATTCTCTCCAAAGACACAACCCTCCCCTCCATGGCTGAATTAAGTAGTACTATATTTGAGGAAGTTTTACATTTCCCCCACTGCAAATCTATTTTAAGTTCAGCTAAGCTCAACTAAAAATAAAAGTCCAGAGTGGGCTTGCTGCTAATGTTGTATACATCCCGTTTATAAAAGAACCAGTTGGCTTATTGCTGTGTATTGACATTTGGTAGACCTGTTGTTATATATTGATTATATCTATGTTCACCAAATGGGAATTATGGATTGTGTGGTTGTCAGTATAGAATCATTCATTTTTAGCATGATCTGTATATTGCAAACTTATAAAGAACTGGACCTGTGATAGTTTTGAAAATATTTTGTACTCTCAAAATACTAAAATCTATAATAACAGGGAGAAAAATTTAGTTCCATGTTAAGCCTCTGTGGATCTGCACATGATACTAGGATTTGCCCAGGGTTGCTTCTAGCTCTGGCTGTCTCTTTCCTTCCTTCCCACAGGTCTGAGATCTGTCCCCTCTCTGGTTTTCCCTAGGGAAATAGCAAAGATATAACTGAGATAATGGCAAAGAAGAAGTTTTTAAATATAATGATAATAAAGAAATCTAATAATGGCAATCTTAGAGTTGGCGATTGTCCCTACTTGATAATCCCTGATGTCTTTCTGTCTATGGCCTATAGACCTCTCACAATCAACATAGCTAAAACTTGAGTTAATCCTTTTCCTGCCGAACCTATTGATTGATCCTTGATTACTAATCTGTGGTGATGGTGTCATTTCCACCCAGGCCACTTGATTAGAAACTTGAGTCACCTTTGACTAGTTCCTGTCCTTTCTATCTAATCAACCACCAAGTCCTTCCCTAGGATGTATCCAAAAAGTTTCTTTGTTCCATTTTACCTCTCCATTATTGATGTCACTGTCTGATTCAGACACTTACTGTTTCTCCTGGATTTTGACAAGAGTCCCCAGTGGCTTCTCTCCTTCCCCTCCTACACTCTTTTCTCATTCATTATCCACATAGTAGCCAGATATATTTTTGTAAGACATAGATGTGATCATTTACTCTCTTGCTCAAAAAACAAAAAAGTCACCCAAGATTTTAGTTAATAACTCCAGCCTATGCAAAATGTTATCAATATTTAAGGATTCCATCATGCAAAGAATTGAGAATCATTACATTAAAATTGCAACAAGGTTTATGGAAAGATGAAACGTAATGAAGCATGATCAGCACAAACAATGTATTGGAGTTTGACCAATGAAACGTTAACCTTTATTACACTGAGACTGTTATCTCAGAACCCTGTTAAGATCAGTATTTCTTATAGAAATTTATCAATCTCTATATCTCAAAATGGAAACTTAAAGTATTAATTGGTTAAAAGCTAAAGCAGACTATATTTATTAAAAGATAATTGAGTCATTTCTACTCAAAATCAATTATCAAGACAAAATTACAATAAAAATTGGCAAAGATAATGAACTACCTCTACTCTCAGTTATTTCTAATAGACTATGTATATTTTAACAACAGAAAACAGATAAACTAGTTTAAAGTATTAGAAGCCTAAAAGAAAATTTTTAATTGTAGTAATGCTTTCTCATAATTTTCTAATTATGGTAGCATAAGACATTATACAATATAAATAATTAATAAACAACTTATTTTTTTGACTTATCTTTTAAAAATTTCATTAGATATACCTACAAGATTATATGTAAATTACCAGGTAATATAATAAGCAACAGCAAATCTGCCACCCCACCAAAGAACTGCAACATTATTTATAATTTCCATAAATCCATTTGCTCCACCTTTATGTAGCCCCCATTTCTCCTGCAGAGGTAACCCAACCTGAGACAGCTGGTACTAGGGGTGGTCTGAGAAAACGGGTGATAAGATGAGGTTATGGAGCTGGACCACATACCTCCCTGGTGGCAATGGGGCCTCCATCACCATGGTAGGAGGAGTCTGTATAGCACCTGGCACAAAGTGGCAGTTCAGAGGTTAACCTTCTCAGCAGAGGTGGATTGGGATGCTGTACTGGTGGCATGTACTACATTAGCTGGTGTGACATTTCAGGCAGCTGAGAAGTATGCGGGGAAAGAATAACGCTAAGGGCAATGGGATTAGGTGGCACAGTTGATGCCCTGGAAAACGATGATGAAAAGCTGTAAGTGGCTAATAAGCGATTGAAAGGATAAGAATGAAAACCAAAGGGCTTTCCCAGTATTTTATGAAGGGGATCTCATCTCCTGCAGCGGAAGACAGAGAAAGCTGAAGCCTAGGCCCAGGCCCAAGACTTAAGGGACCAAGCTCTAGAGAAAGTTAAAAATCCAACAGAGGCAGATCCGTTATGCCAACGTCAGGTCCCGTTTTGGGAAAAGCAGACTCCACTTTTGGGATGCAAATGTCTGGGTGAGTCACCCCCAACATTTTGAGTGCCCAGACTCCTGAACCCTCTGAATCTTCAGAAATGTCCCACTCCTCCCTATTAAGAATTAACACACTCCTCTTTCTTGAAAAATTTAGAGGTCTCTCCCCCACATGACAATATGTACCCCCTCAGGGTCTGCCCCTACCTCCCCTGCTAACTACTCTGCCTGTAATTAGGGTTCAGCATTCCCCAGCTGGGGAACATTCGGTGATTGATGGGGAAAGAAAGGGATTATGCCCTGAAGGGGCTGCAAGACCTAGCTAGCATGCAACAGTAGGAGAGAGGAGATTTGCATGGGGTGAGATTCTAAAGGAACTTGATCTGGGCGGCAGGAACATAAGATTGAGTAGGAAAGAATGTATTGATTTGAGATCACTCTCCCAAGATATAGGATTTAATACCATGGCAAAGACCTGGGGAGATGGTGCCAGTTAGCTATTACAGTGGCTCCCAGAAACATGGAAAAAGTGACAGTCCACATGAACTTGAAATGCCCAAATTGCCCTGGCAGACAGTGAAGGGAGCAATGAAAGCCTTGGTGAAGTAAGCTGGAAGGCTCAACAGAAGGTTATGTTCCGTGGGAATGCCCAGAGGATATGCTGTTAACAAGGCCGCAAGGAATTTCTGGGTGGGGGATGGGGGATGACATGCATCACTAAATATTCAGTGGTGGCTGTGCTTTGTAGTCCAGAGCTGGAGTAGGAGAGGTCAGTACAGACCTAGGCTTGCTGATAACTACGTGACAGGGCGCTGACACAGCAGAGGCCAGGTGGACACTGATTATGATGAGTGGCAGCAGAGTAGAGTGGCAGCAGAGGCAGCGGACCCTGCAGAGGCTCACAGGGTGGAACATGATGTTCTGAGATGCAAACTAGATATACAGCTGACAAGGGCACTGCTCAGCTTGTATCTTCAGAACAAATCGGAGATAATGATCAGGAGACTAAGGGCAGTTGCCTCGATAAAAAGTCCCTTGCTTTTTTCCCCAGACCTGTGCCAGTTTTCAAACCTAGAACCCAGAAGCTGAAGATAAGTCTAGGCCCCGAGGAGGAAGAACCTTGCGACAGCAGGACAAGTGTATGTGGTGATGATAGCCCACAGCTTTCTCGAGGGACCTATGGCCCTTTACTCGGATAGCTGTCGACATGGGAAAGGGCAATAGCCAAATATTGCAAGGTCTAGTGGATAGAGGGGACGTCACAGCCTGTTAGTGTGGAGCACACGGGTGCCAGGGAATGAGTGAAGTCCTGCCAAAGTTAACTTACAGTAGGCCCCTGGGCCATGGACTTACACGGTCCATGGTCATTTCTTTGGTCCCAGAATGTACTGTTAAAATTCCTGCACACTGCAGTTGGAATAATCCCCATGTTGGGTCTTTTGCCTGTGGGGAAGGTGAAGAGAAGTCTGTGGAAACTGCTCCTCCTTCCCACCATGACAGTGAGTCAAGAACAACAGCTCCGGAGGAAGGGTGGTTAGCGGAGATTAACACCCCCATTGAGGAGCTGACGTGGGGTTGGCAAACTTTCTCTGAAAAGGCCACGTGATAGAGTTAGGCTTGTGGGCTAGCAGCGGTCTCCAACCTTTTTGGCACCAGGGATCATTTTCATGGAAGACAATTTTTCCACGCACTGGGGAGGGGGGTATGGTTTTGGGATGATCTGAGAACATTACATTTATTGTGTATTTTATTTCTATTATTATTACCTTGTAATATATAATGAAATAATTGTACAACTCACCCTAGGTTGGGGACCCCTGGGCTAGATGGTCTCTGTTGCATCTACTCTTGCAGCAAAAAGCAGCCATGGGTGACACATAAACAAATGGGCATGGTTGTGTTCCAACAAAAACAGGCCAGCCCATAGTTTGCCAGCCCGTGACTTAAAGGATGATGGTAGGTGGGGGGTGCCAGTCTGGCCTCTGCAGAAACCAGATTCTGGGGGGTGACAGTGACTACTACAAACCCAGCTGAGTAGCAGCTCTGAGTGTGGCTCCAGTGCCTGTTTGCTACAGCAGATTGATATGGCCTCAGATACCTCATACGCAGCTACTAATCTGGTGAATATGTTCCTTCTACTCTCATCAAATAAAGGACTGGAAAGAGTTCACATTCATGTGGAATGGGCAATGATACGCTATACACTTCCAGTGCTGCTCCTGTGCTGTGTTCCTTTATGCGCTCCATCATGTAGTAGTCTGGAGAGATCTGGACCACCTGTAAGTCCACAGAACTTCACACCAGTTCAGTACATCAATGATATTATGCTAATCGGACTGGATGAGCGAGATGTGACTGGAAGCTTCAGTTAAGACACATGTGCCCCAGAGGGTAGAAGATAAACACCATGAAGACCCAGGGACCTGCCACAGAGTAACCATTATCGGGTTCCTGTGGTCAGGCATATGCTGGGATGTGCCCTCCAAAATTAAAGGAGGAGGAAGGGCTGCTGTTACATAATGGGAGCAGAGAGAAATATTTGCATCACCCAAAAAAGACATGATGACATCAGAGACAGTCTGGGACACGCCAGGGTGTTAGCCACCAAGACAGCAGAGCTGATAGTTCGGGGTGAGGGAAATCTAGAATGAATAGTGGAGGAGGGAGAGGATGGGTGTTAGTTGCAGCCCTATGACCAGCTGCAGGGGCATAGTGATTAATCATCCTAGGTTTCCTTCGGAAAGATAGGCACGCTGCAATCCTGGAAGAGCTGAACACATGTTTAAAAAGGTGGATTTGAATGGTGCAAGAGGTGGACTGGATGGACTTAGAGATGCCTGCCCAGATTCCTTTTCCATAACGACATTTTAGTAGCAGGTGCTGGGAGTGGTAACAGCTGATAGTCTCCAACTGTGATTGCCTCAAGAACACAGAGACACTTGGCCCAAGAGTATGTCCACCCTGGGTTGGCCCACATCAAGTGATTGACCTTGGCAGGGGTCTAAAGGCCTAATTATCTGGGCCCACTGCAGGACAACTTTGACGGGTCGTATGTGCGCCTGGGCTCCACTTGGAGTTGACCTAGGCTCTGCGCCTGTGATGCAGCTGAACGTCTCCCTCTGCCCTTCCACAGGTGTTGATCCCTAATAATACCCTGCCTCATTCTCCGCTTTCAGACACCCAACATGTGACGTGCGTTCGTACTCTGATGCCATGGTTTCTTTTTGTTTATCGGGAGCTTGGCATAGATTTTTCTTCCTAGATCTGTGGATTCATGATTTTCATTTATTCTAGGAATTTTGAGAGCCATTATCTCTTTAAATATTATCTTTCCTCCTTTTGTTCTGTGCTTTTTTCCTGGGATTCTGATCAAATGTATATTATTCCTGTCTCTCTTCCTATCCTCCATATCTTTTCACCTTTTTCTTGTTACTCTGTGCTGCAGTTTCAGTAATTTTTTTCATAGATCTTTTCCAGTGCATTGTCTCTTCTTTAAAAGGATAAAACTGATGCTGTACCCTTTAAGGCTTCTTTTTCAAAATTTGATTTTGCATTTCCAAAGATTTTAGTTAAAAATCAAATTTGTCTATTCATTTCCTCACAGTCTTTTACTAATGGGTCATACTTATGATTGAGTCCTTTATCACTTTATACTTTTTATGCTTGACTCTTCCATTTAATATATTCTCTGAGTTCCAATGTCTAGGTCCACAAGGGTCCCTATTTGTTGTTTCTGTTTGGTTTGTTTGATTTTTGTTTTGTCAACTCTTAGAGTGGTCTGCATTTGGGTGGGTTTGTTGATCATTGATCATGAGTTCATCGCTTGGTTTTAATTAGAGAGAGCTAAATTGAGGATTGGAAAAATTTTCTCCAGATTTGATTTGCTTCTGCTGGTGATCCAGGGTCTCGATATCCAAGACCACTTCAGTCTCCTTGAAGGGCTCGGCTAGCCCAAGGGGTCTAAGGTTCTTTTTACTCTTGCCACAGGGGACCATGATGTTGTCCAACCAGCCTCTGGTAGACCTGCTCCCTCCAGCTACCCCAGCTCCTGGTACCTCTGCTCTCAGGTGAGTTTTTGGAGGAACATAAGGAAAGGTCTCTGAACACATCCTCTATCTCCTTGAAACCACTCATGTCTCAGAGTGAGTCTTCAGTAGGATTTAGTTGTTTTGCAATAGAAGAGTCTCTCAGAACATCTAGTCATCCATGATAATAGAGATGATGCCTTTACTTTTTAAAAAATATAATAAATAAAGACTTATTAGGCCAAAAGTATGGGACTGTGTTCACATTCCATTCATGTTCACACATGTGTTGAGTATGACTGTAATAAGAGGAGCTGACATTTATTGAAGGCTCATTGTGTGCCTTATGTAGCTTTTTTCAAAGACATTTTATTTTTAAGTATGGAAAATTTCAAATATATGAAAAAGGAGAGAGAATAGTATAGTGGGCCTTTATGTACCTCTCACCTACATTCAGTAATTTCCAATTTATGGTCTATCTAATTTTATCTATCCTTTCCTCTTGCCTCTTGATTATTTTGAAGTAGATTCAAGATGACATATTATTTTCATCCATAAATATTTGAATAAGTATCTCCAAGCAATAAAGACCATTTTTCAAAAACATAACCACAAGAGCAGGATCACACCTAAAAAGTTGACAATGATTACTTTATATCATCAAATATATTAAGAATATTATCAATAACTGTTTATCTGTTATATTTGTTGTAAATACTTTTCCCAAGTTTTTTTTTTATACTTTGCTTATGGTATATTTTGTCATGTAAAATTTTCTCATATTATATATAGTCAAATACATTAATCCCTTTTCCTTATTGTTTCTAGATATTTGAGTTCTAGTTAGGAAAGTTATCCACTCCCCAATTTTAAATTCACTAATGTTCTTTTCTTCTAGTTATTATATGATTTTACTTTTTACATTTAAGTCTTTTATCCATCTGGGATCTATCCTGGTATGTGGTGTGAGGAATGGATCCAATTTTATGTTAATCCTTGTAATTCTCCAATTATGCCTTACCATTTACTAAAATGTACATTTTCCCTCATTTTCTATATGCCAAGTTTATCAAACTTTATATTCTTATATGCCTGGTTGTTCTGTGTATAAGTTACTATCATCTCACTAGCATGATTTTATTTTACTTATTGTAAACATTTGTTACTGTATATATTTAAGGTATACAGCATGTTATTTTGATATACATATAATCAGTGAAATCATTATTATAATCGAACAAATTTGTTTCAGAGCTACCTTTTGTGTGCGTTAAGAGCACCTGAAATCTATTCTCTTAGCAGATTTTCAGTGTATATTACAACGTCATGAACTATAATTGTACAAGTTGTACATTACATCTCTAGAATTATTCATCCAACCTAACTGCAAATTTGTAACTTTTGACCTACTTCTTCCAATTTCTTCCCCTTCCCTGCCCCTGGTAACTAGCATGCTAGGCTGTTTCTATTTACTCAACTTTTTTTTTAAAGATTATGCATATAAGTAGATCCTACAGTATTTTTCTTTTAAAGTCTGGTTTATTTCACTTAGCATAACTTCCTCAGGTTCATCCGTGTTGTTGCAAATGTCCCTCGTTGGTGGGGACCACGTCCCTTCACGGGAATAGCACAATGCTAGGTATCTAATGGCTGTTGCATGGCAAATACACAATATCATTACATTGTTTATAGAGATGTTTGTAGAGAGCTTACCAAAAGCAAAGCACCGTACTGAGTGCTATGTAAAGTATAGAGGTGAACCACACAAAGATCAAGGAGCTTCCAACATAGTGAGAAAGATAAGATGTGTACCTAAATAATTATGCCCCAGAGTCTATAACCCAGAAAAGAGGTACAGATACATGCTCAGGGAAAAAAAGGGAGAGAAATTAGTTCTAGCCTGAGGACTGGGCAAGAAGTGAGCGTGCCAGAGTCTTGTTTGTTATGAGAATTAATCAATTAAGAGCACACGCATTGAAGAGTTGGGGCAGAACTATCAACTATTAGTTTGTTAAACCAGTTTCCGTGAAAAGGAATTAATACATATTTCCTTGTAAAGCATTTAATTCTTTCTTACTGTCATGTAGATATGCCCTGGAGAAGTGCATATTTTTGGCTGGTGAGGAGGTAATGAGTTACTTGTAAATCATTCTTATAAAGAAGTTGTAAGGACTCCTTGTCTGGGTGTGTGACTCTGCCTGACGAGGCCCTGGGAGGAGTGGGGACACCCTATGTAGGAGAGGGACGGTGTGGCTCTGACATGGTTTCCAACAGTTATGGATTTCTGGTTGCAAAACAAAATGAACAATGAACGCCAAGAGACAAAGCAAAGCAGAGAAATCTCCTCTCTGGGACGGTACACGAGCTCAACAGCCAGCTGCGTGCTGCCTTTGTTTCCTCTTTGAGCAGTCTGGAAGTCTCCTTAGCTGTACATCTCCAAAAGGATGTCCAGTTCTTAAATCCTTGGTATAAAGGTAAGAGGTCTGGGGAGTTTCAGGTGGGAAGAAGTGGTTTCTGTGGGTGTGCTCTAGGCAGGCACCCAGCTAGAAGCTTCTTTGGGCAGTCTCCACAGCTCCTGTAGTCTCCTGCCGGGTCCTATGCCCTCCTGCTCCCAGCCTACTGCTGATTCCACACTCGCTCTCCATGCACGTCAGCTTGTGGGGAGACTGGCCCTTCAGGAGAGATGCTGTGCATAGGAAAACATCTGTGAGGGGAGTCCCTCAACTTCAGGCATGCTCTTGCCCCAAAAGATGAATTCCTGGCTGGTTCTCAGGCCATCAAGCAGAGACATATCTCACATTAATTCTATAGAATAAAAATATAGGTTTATTTGTAATTTTATCAACCCAGCTGTGATGGTTAATTTTTTTTTTAAGAGATGGGGCCTCGCTCTGTTGCCCAGGCTGGAGTGCAGTGGCACCGTCATAGCTCACTGCAACCTCAAACTCCTGGGCTCAAGCCATCCTCCCTCCTCAGCCTCCTGAGTAGCAGGACTACAGGCGATGCCACTGCATCTGGCTAGTGATGGTTAGTTTTATGTGTCAACTTGACTGAACCATGGGGTGCTCAGAACTCTGAGCAATAATATTGCTCATTGTATTAAAATGTTCATTATGGCACAATTGTTAACAGACACAAACATTGACCTAATTTATTCTCTTACTACATCTTTGGGGGAACTATAAACAATGATTCTGTTAAAGTAAAAAAAAAAAAAAACAATCTGTAGTTGTACCTGGAACAACTACAAGACAACTAAGACTCATGACTCATATATTAACTTTTACTCACCTATCTTGTATTGTGTATCCTGAGAAACCCTCACTTTTATGTGGAAAGTAGAATCTTTTGCCTTCCACATCATTGTGGGGATCTGAAAGAGTTTCTAGTTGTTGCTGTTATAAGGATTCTTGAGGCACATTTGGGGGGCCTCATTACAAAAATCTCACTGGATTTGTTATCTGAATTTTGTCAGTGAGATGTTATCATCCTGACAACGCAGAGGCCACGAAAAGACCCCCTGAATAAACCAAGAGACAGCCTGAATAAACACCTGAGTAAATAGCACAGCTTCATGTGTCTCAGTGTCGCTTAGTGTGGCATCCAAAGAAACACAGTCTAGCATCCAAAAGCAATCGAAGAGTCATTCACATCTTTAACTGTGTTTCTGAAAGAACTTTTATCTTCTAGTTACTGTACAGTTTTACTTTACAATTTGGTTCACAGTCTATAAAAACCTGTGTGGGGCTCTTTTTCTCTCTGGTGTCCTCAGACACCAACGGATCAAGGGCTTCTCCGTTCAATGCTCCCTCTCCCCGTTCTCCTCAGCTCTCTTCTCTTGGGCTCAGCCCTGGTCTCTGGGGCTCCTCCCCCTGCCTCTCCGACTTTCTGCTCCTGCCTTTGTCTTATCCCTCATCCTGACTCCACCTCATGGCAACCTGGAAACTGGGCCTACAACAAACGATGGTCACTTGTGAAGTCCTGCAGAGGAAGAAGTTGAGGGGACAAAATGTAAATCTTTTTCCAGATGAAATCCTGAAATACCGATCTTTTATTTCCTCTCTGTGTCACACTGAGAGGTGGCATGGGGGGTCACCTACAGAAGGAGTCCTGTCAGCTGTTGCCTCAAGGCCCTGGGGAGTGTTTCTCTCCCCCCCCCACAGTTGCCTGCACAGGGGTGTGGATAGCGCATTAGAAGACAGCGGGCACATCTCTGCGGCTTTGCCAAGCCTGTCCAAACTCTCTAGTGTGGATGCTAATCCTTTTCAGCGTCCCCAGACACTCGAACCCCTCAACCCACACACAGATGATGCTGGCTCTTGACAACCAGAGGGCCGTGATAGAGTGGAAAGAAAAGTCCCTGTGTCGGTGCAGGGTTGGACCCCATTACACATACTACTGGCTCATTCTGTCTTCCAGAAGAACCGTGTGGGATGGGCAGGATAAGTATGAATATTACCATTCTCATTTTATAGCCTATCAGACTTGGCATTTTTGTTAAATGTTAGTGAGTGCTTCAGAGCAGTAGGGAGAGTTGTTCAGACTAATTGTAATTATATTAACTCACATTAAGCATCCTGGATATTTTTTCCATTTTTATATTTAAAAAAGGCCATCTTAAGATATGAAATAAACATGTTATTTTTTTCCCACTAGAAATCATGCACTGCATCTTTTACAAAGGAAAACATTGAATTTATAAGCATACTTATACAGTAATCATTTCCTGTGATTACTTTTCATTTTTATGCTAATATAACCAGAATTTATGTATTACTTTTTTTTCCATAGTACATCTATTCTGATAAATACAGGAGAACAAAAAACACCAGAAACATCTTTTGAGAAGGGCCATAAATACACCTTTTTATCGTCCTTAAGAGCAAAGCATTTTATTCTTCCTTCTCTCTCTCTCTCTCTCTCTGACTTCATTAAAAACAATCTGTAATATTTATAGATATGACATAGATTTAGAAATAAATTTATTTACAGGAAAAAAAGTAGATATGAGCTCCAATTCACTAAAAAAAAATCATCCATCAGTCCCTGTGAATTTTCCAAATCCACAGCCTCTTCAATTACATGACCTGACCTTTACTTGTTCCATGAGATTTGGAGGGCCATTATGCTGATTGCAGACCCACCTCTCGGTGAACTGATTGCGGGGAATGGCACAAATTGCCTTTGAGCAACCAACAGGTGTATCAGGGAGCCATTCAAATGCATGCGCCTTGAAGCCTGTGGATACATCCGGGTAAAATGAAGAAGAGGTCTGGCCACAATGGCTCAGATGTCCACATCTTGGGTGCTGGCCAGATACAGTTTCTGTAGATGCCCCCATGGCTTCTGAGATGGTGGGGGTGGGGGATAGAAACTAAAGGCAGGTCTACATCACGTTGAGCAGGCGGGACTAAGCCCACACTTGCTCAGCATTGTTGTTTTTCCCACTTAAAGTTTTACTTTAATAATAGTGTTTGAATTTCTTCTGACCAGGAAAAACAAATCAAGTTGAAATCTGCGTCGGCGTCCGCTTTCCCCACTGGAGGGGCCCAGGAGGGGCCCAGGGATGTTCTTGTTCTAGGTATATATGGAGAGCAGCCACCTCGGGAAGCTTAGTTTCCTTCACTTTTTTTTTTTTTAAGATATTGGAAGTAGAAAGAATAGGGGAAAGCCTAAGGTTGATTAGGATTTCTGACAGGAGAACTGGCATTGTGCTGTACCTGAGAGGCCAGCAGAGCCACCCCACCTGTTGCCCAGACTCAGATGCTGGCCTCCTCCGGGTGCTTCAGACCCCGTGGCCTGTGTCCACCCTGAAGCTCTGTAGGACTGAGGCCTGTGATGCTCGGCTGGTGCCTGACGACACGCTTTCCAGCATTACTCCCTAGAGCTCATTTCAGTTTTCCTTCTCTAGGGGTCCTGACTTACACCCCTGCTGCGCCCACCCCCAGCCTGGACCAGCACTGAATTCATGGCAGAAGCACAGCAGGGCCTTGTTGACCACCAAAACCCTTTGGTTTCAAAGTGCTTTGGCATCTGGAATGTTCTCTGATAGCCATCTTAGCTATCAGAGAACTGTATGGGTAATGCCCTCAGAAGAGAACGGAT
This sequence comes from Lepilemur ruficaudatus, assembly GCA_963574885.1. Classification (NCBI taxonomy): domain Eukaryota; kingdom Metazoa; phylum Chordata; class Mammalia; order Primates; family Lepilemuridae; genus Lepilemur; species Lepilemur ruficaudatus. The sequence continues at coordinate 48,196 of CAUYRT010070795.1, forward strand.
ATTACCAGAGCTGCTGCTAGCCCTTACAGTGCCTTTGTGCAAATTTAAAAAAGGATCTTCTTACTCTAAGTAGATAGAGCCCAGTGACAGGGCTCATGGCTGGGTAAGCAGAGGGCAGGCTGAATTTCAAGTCCTACCTGTTGTCTCACTGGGGCATTCTTGTGCAGGCCACAGTCTGTACAACTGTACATGGTGGCCCTTTTGTAACAAGGACTAACCTTGGCTAACCTGAGAGCAAAAAAAAGAAAGCTCATTCCTCTGGTCTTCAGTGGATTGTGGGGAGAAGAAAGAGACGGAGGTAAGAGAAGCATGAATTATGAGTCCTGCCCTTTCTCCTTCAGAGAAATCCCAGAGGGGTGACACATCATGGATAAGTTTAGGGGAAAGCCTAAAGACAGGGACATTTACCCCACTCCTATTTGGGACTCCAGGGGGACACCTCCTTGCAGCAATGCCCTGTACTACCCACAAGAGAGTATTTAAATTATTGATAAGACCATGTTAATTAAGCTGGAATTTCACGTTGTCCCCCTTACACGGTGGAGCAGAGGCTTATAACAAAGTCCAGATCAGCTCTAGGAGCTAAAGAAGCTCTATTTTTTCCTACCTGTGTTTATGGAATTGGCCCCCGACTTCACCCTCGTTCTATACCCTCCTGAGCACCCACCCTGCGACATGGGTGGACAGGCAAAGCTGAGGGTCTTGTGATGTGGCCAAGGTCAAACATCTGGGTGGTGTTGAAGCTTGGACTGAAACTCAGGCCCTTTTGTCCAAGTCTCTTCTCTAGACTGTCCCTCAAAGGCCATGAATAGGCTGAGGCCAATCTGGGAAGACATTTTGACCCATCTGTCTTTGGCCAGGTTTCCAAGGAGTCAACCCTGAGACAAGGATTTATGTGCAAGTGAAATATCCAGGAATGGCTCCCTGGAGAAACCAGTCAGGGAGTGGGGGATACAGGACAAGTGTGGGAAAGCAGCCAAGTGCCGGCAGGACTCCAGGGGAAATCCCGGGCTCAGCCGGAGCATGCTGGGAGCTCTGGAGCTCAGTTACCCCTCAGAAGTTGACCTCTGAGGAGGGGGTGCGGCTTTCATCCTGAAGCGGTGTCAGTCAGGCCATATGCCTGGAAGCCCAAGGGCCGTCATCTGAGGAAGCTGCTGGACGGAGCCATCAGACGCTAAGCTAGGCACAGAAGCTCTAGGATGGGCACAGAGACCCAGTAAGAGGGATCTGAGATCTGGGTACGCCCTGGGAGCCCCTGACGCTCACTCTCTCTCTTTCTCTCTCTCTGTTGTTTAAGGTTACCAACCATCCTCTTTCTTGGGAAGAATAGTCCTTTATTCCGAGATTATGTTCTTTCTATTTTTTTGGTATTACAGTGTTGCTCCTTTTATAAAGAACTGGGACTGTGGATAATAAGACTTGGTATTGTTTTAAAGTCTGACTTGGCAAAATGAACGTTGGCAACTGTCTCTTAGTTCCTCAACCTTTTTTTTTTTTTTTTTTTTTGACACAATACTGGTCCATGAAACCCAAAAAGTCTGGGAACCACCGTATTAGTCCATGTCACTTCTTCTTTTGATTGCCTTCCAAAGTAGTTCCTAACCATTCTCTCTGTGATTTAAAACAAAACAGACAACTAAAACAATACAGAGTTTGGAATCCAGCTCAGTAATAATTGTGTAAACACTGCTTTTCCTCCCGGGAGGGCCTCTGCAGTCATCGGCATCGTGCGTTTTCCCATGCGACGTGAAGGCGAGGGGGGGTGTGTGTGAGGGGGAAGCTGACCCCGAAGGACTGTCACGAGAGCCACACTTGCCTCACCTCTCCTCCGTGAGCCCTCGGTGCGGCAGGACTGGCTGCAGTGGTAGATGGGAGGGAATCGTCCTTCCCATCCCATCAAGAAAGTCCCAGAAACCACTGCATGTGTGTGTGTGAGTGTGTGAGTGTGTGTGTGTGTGTGTGTGTGTGTGTGTGTGTGTGTGTGTGTGTGGTGGGCAACTGTGTGTCGCAGGAGAACCAGGAATGATGAGAAAGGATAATAGTGATGAGAGTCCAGTTAAATGAGAAAATCAGAAGTTACTCCATCTATGCTTTGTTCCTGTTCAAAGAAGCAAGTTGCATCAGCTTAATATTCTCCCTCCCTGGTGACAAATTCTTAGAGCTGACAGTTTTTTTTTCCTCTTCTTTTCCAAGAATGACTGGGTTTTCCATTTGGATAAAGCTTCATGCATTTCTCATTTGCCAGCTGAAAACTGCAAACAGGAAAATTCTGTTCGTTGGAGCAGTTCCTGGAGCAGAGGAATAGTTTCAGTTGATCAAAATAGTTTATAGTGCCTGATGGTTTTCACTTTGAACTTTAAGAATCAAAGATCTATTTGTGTAAAGGAATATGGCTGATCATTGTATTCAATTTTATGCTGTTGACTCTCGAAAAATGCATGGCAACCAATAAAAGTTATCCTCGTAGTCTCATTTTAATGATTTGATTTTAAGTTCATCAAAATTTATATTTTGATTCCATATGATCTTACAGAAAATTTTATTTAAAATTATGGTTTTTAATACAATTAGATGTCTAAGACCAATTTAACAGATTATTATATTCAGCTAATATTTATTCAGAACCAAGTATGTGCCAGGCACAGCTCTAGGTGCTAGGGCACTGAGCAAAACAGTTAAAGTTGTTATTTTAATTGTCATGGCACTAAGCCAGCACTTCCTGATTGCTTTGGAAATAAAGTATTTCCATGGGGGCAATCTAACATTTTATGATGTAAAAATTAAAATTTACTAACAAATATTCAACTACTCTTATTTTGTCCTTAAAGTAAAAAAGAAAGTTCCCCCAAAGGCAGAAAAGATCACACTTTCATATAGGTGTTTAATAGATTAAATCTTCAGTCAAAATAAGTAATGCATTTAAATACAAAATAATTTTTGAAATTAACACATTCCTAAATCTATAAGATTTAAATGGCTTAAGAGCCAACGAAAGAACACGGATTTCATCAGCCAGACAACAGCAAGGAAAACATGTAGATGAAAAAGGCTGATTTCCTTCTCTGAAAGTGAGAGTGACTTGTGGATTATCTAGATAATTGTCTCAATTCTCTACCCTTAAAGATAAGCTAGGATAACATGAATTTATTTAATGTTGCTTAGTTCTCTGGATTCTTTAACAGTGTAGAGAGATTTACCTTTAATTGCATCAAATCACCAAACCAAGAAGTGTGACTCTGTTGAGGTTTGTGGTGCTGAAATCTAGTAGAGCCCCAAGGAGTGTTTTTTGTCAGGGATACAGGGCCAGCAAGCGATCGATGGTCACGGGAGGCTCATTTGAGCGAGTGACCCACTGGAGTGTGACATGCACCTTGCTACATCAGACCGATGATGCAGCTCTTTCTGCCCAAATATATATTACTCTGCTGTATTATTTTGTCACATGATGCCAGTAAAGGGTTTTTCTGTTAAATTTTAAAGAGAACTAAATTCAGCCTATAGAGGCCCTTTTAAATAAATATGGAGTTTTATAAAAATAATAATGCTTCTGTAGCCCAAGGGTGTATGCTCATGAGTGATTAAAAAAATTAGCCTCATCGTTGCTTGTGAAGTTTCTTTTTGGGTCCTAAAATTTAATTTAATAATTGCATTTATTGTACATTTTCCATGTACCAGACATTTCTCCAAGTACTTTACGTGCATTATCTCATTTAATCCTCATAAAAGCCTGTAATGGGAGTTTTACAGATGAATTCATCGAGGATTTGGGGAGGTTAAGCAAAATGCCCAAAGTTACCTGGGTAGTAAGGCGGAGAGTGAGGATTTGGGATCAGGTCTGTTTGAGCCCAAAATCCACACTGCCGGCTTCACTCTTCTCTCCTACGACTTGATATGACACTGACACCACCAGAAATTCAGTCAAATTCCAGGATTGTAAGCCAATTTCTGGTAACTTCAAGAAAATGATGGGAATCTTTCCTAGAGTCGTTTCCCTAAATTCCTCTCCCATCCCACCCCTACGGCATCATGACACGATTGTCCCCGCAGAGTGGGTTTCTCAGTCAAGTAAACACTCACCTAGCCAGCTGGAACCCACACCGAGAAGCTTCCTCACACAAATAAACACTCACTATTTATAATATTAATTACCCTGTGCTGTACAATTCTTTTAGGAAAATGTATGCTGTGTACTCAAAAAAGCATTTTTTTCCACACAATCTTGTTAATCAAAAATGTTGGCAAGCTATGATAAGAACATCATATAAGCCTTGCGAGAAAAATAAAAATACAACTGAATTTTAAAAGGATGTATTCATTTCAGAGATGTTTTTGATTCTTAACAATCATTCTTCCTTCAGCATGAGGATGGCTTTGTTTCTGATGAGGATCGTGCTATTCAGCCTCCAAACGCTACTCTTTAGTTAGATGTTCTAAGGGACTCTATAATTTGAAAATAACATCGTGAGAAAAGAGAAGCACACATATCATTTTAATGTTTTGCCTACCTATGTATTTAGAAGGTTTTTTAAAGGGTGGATATTTAAAAGTAAATTTAGAATTTCTGGGGCAAAAATTTTTTAGTATTTAAATATTTTTAAGAGAAAATTGAGTTCAGTATTAAGACATGCAGAAAAGGGAAAACAAAATCGAATTCTTATTTTTTCAACTAATTCAAGACTCAAACCACTGAAATATTTATAAACCACTGTTCATATTTTTATAAGTGGTCATCTTCAAATTTCAAAACTGTATAGATTTAGAGAACATATGTTATTAAACAATAATTTGCAGGTAAGCACTTGCCTACATCATATATATTAAAATGTTTTCAGCAAAGATACTTGTATCTAAAATTTAACTAGAAAACATGTATTGTTTAAAAAAAAAAAATCCTTGGGCTAATGGCCAGTGCTCCTAGGTGTCGGCCCCAGGCTGCTGCCAGCTGTCTGTGACCTCAGGTTTGTCTTGTAACCCCACAGAACCTCATATCTAAAGGGATATGTAAAGTGATGAGCTAGACCTAAATGTGGTTCACAACCCAATAGTAGGTTGAGAAATCAAGTTAGTACATCAAAACTAGTGATAAAAAATAACAAATTAAACAGAACGGAATTAAAGAGTAGAAAGTATCATTGCATTACGCATAGGAGGAAAACATCATTTTATGTAATTTTTGTTTCAGATGCCACACACATGTAGTGTACTGGGTTATGATGTAAAATTTATTTCATTGCTTCGGCCACAGACAAAAATATCTGAGAAATGCTGAGATTGATGATGTCTAGGTGCCCTCCAGCTCTGACATTCCTTAGGTTTTTTGGGTTAGTGATTTTGTGGCGAGGCTGCAAACTATCCGCCAGCATTCACGACCCCTTGCATACTACGAAGTGGCTGCGCACCCAGGGACTATAACTCCAAGCTCCTCCTGTAAGTGGATGGGACCGTGTGATGAATTCTTGCCGATGGAGTGTAAGCAGAAGTGATAATCACTGCCAGGAGGAAGTGGTTCAGTAGAGTTCCTCGCTCTCTTCTTCCCTTTCTGTTGGCTCCATGCAGAAAAATTTAACGACCTTGGGGGCTCTGGGTTGAAGGTGGTGGAGCTGGGCTGGTACTTCAAACACGGCGTGGAGAACAGCCTCTGCCCTTCGGGTTTGCCTATTTTGGTCTTCACGTGAGCAAGGAATAAACTTCCCTTGTATTTGAGCTGTGACACCTGTTGGAGCATCTGCTTGTCATGCCAGTGCTCCTAACCCGGAGACACCCAGCAGCCGGAGAGAGTGCTCCGGAGGCGACACGTCACACAGCGCCGGGTTGGTCCTGTATGCCTGTCCTACGTGTGAAAGAGGTGCGAGAGCATGTGTCCAGTAGTTTTGCCTTTTGATAATCCTCTTGACCAAAAACTCTCAGGAGGATAAACAGAAAATGCCTCTGCTGCCATGATAGCCTCTGAATAGCAAGTAGGAAAATAATTAGAAAAATAAAAAATAACACATTCCGTAACCTAGACAAAATTGTAGTAGTTTTAATCTTAAAATAGCTTACTCCGTTTCTCTTTTCTTAAATCTTATTTTGTGTTTCTCTGATCCCTTGTAGTTTGCAAAGTACTTTTACATATAACAGGTCACTGGATTCTACCAACAACCCCAGTGGCGGGAAAACAAGAAATAATTGTCCCATCTTACAGATGAGAAAATATAGGTTTTGTGAAATTTAGTATTTTAAAGTTTATACGAGGAATAGCAGAGCCAGCACCTCAATCCCACAACTTTAAAGTCCAAATCTGTTTCTCTCCTAAGCTTCCAAAAAGCTGAGTCTTACTTGCTGGCGTATTTCCAGCACCAGCCTGGACGGCAATAAAGGTCTAATGAATGAAGATCTCTTGCTGCTTCTCCTGGTTTGGCCTCAAGCCCCTGCTGTCTTTGCTGCAGGAAAATGCCTACTTTTTTTTTGATCCAGTGATGGAGCAGTACCAGTGGACCTGAGCTTTGAGTCAATTAACGTGGTATGAGAAAGTGAAAAACGGAGTGGTTCACATTCTGCTGATTTTAAAAAAAGTCCTTTTGGATTTAATGAGATTTAAACATTTTGCAAGGTTGTCCAGGGAATTCTTATAATTCCAAGGGAACTCTTATAAGAATTATGACACTTACTTTAAGCAGCATAATGACAATACACAAAGCATTGTTAAGCATTAAATGAAATAAAAATATCCACAACCATTTTTGTCTGCTTAACTACAGGATAATATATGAAAAACAAAAAAGAACAAAATGCACCCAGACTTTCAGGGGCAAAAAAAATCCTTATCAATGAAGCATCAAATCATAAGTGGATGAATGAGCTCTGTTTTACTTGTTTTTTTTTTTTTTTTTTTTTTTGTAGTCTTGGTTACGCTTTTAGAAGTGGTTGCTGAAGAAAAACAGAAGAGCTTTTGATTTTACCAGTTGAAAGAACTTTTCCAGAAGTCACAAAACGATTAAATACTGGGCCCCACATAACTATTTCAGAAATGGTATTTTTGTAGCTATGTATAAATAAAACCATTTCCAAAGCAGAGGTCTCTGTAGGAAATTTTGGACCAATGTTTCCATTATTAAATATGTCTATGAGCTAAAAAGTTTCCTAGATCCAAACTGGCCTGTCTAGTTATTTTTGGACACCGTGAAGTCTCAAGCTTGCAGGGAAAACGTCTGCAGTGCTCTGTGGTATCCCGAGGCACCGTAGCACAACTGAGAGAGGGGCCTCTTCTGACAGTCTGGAGTAGCCACAGCTGGGCTCATCTCAGGACACGTCGGGGACGAACCAAAACCGTCAGTGGATCCATTCTTGAGAGCATGATCAGGGCTTGTCTGAAAATTTAACAGCTAGAACTGGAGGTAACCCAGCCAACTGCCACAGGAAGGGTCTAGGGGTCTGAAAAGGGTGGCCGAAGGCTTGGAGCTTCTTGCAAATATTCTTATAGTTGGGACATCTCACTTAAACTTGCTCATGAAGAGAAATGCTTTTCATAGTGGAGCTAATCTAATTTGGTGATCAGCCCAACATGTGTGCAAATGCTCTGCTCTGTTCCTACAGCTAATGAAGTATTCCAGAATCACTTATTTTGTGTGTGTGCTAAAAGTTACTTCCAAATATTAGGGAGGAAGAGGGGCATTCTTTGATTTAGTGACTCCAATGTCCACATTGTTCCCATGTTGGGAACTGTGGGTCCACAGGGTCTGGGAATTCTCTCTAAGAGATAAAATCTGGAAGTAATTAGAAAGAAATCGGCACCCTAACCAACATATGTCGAAATGGTCTTAATATTCAATACTTAAAGAGGTAGAAAATAGTACTACTCTGAAACCATCTTAGAAGTGCAGATAAAAGAGTTAAGCTCCTGGCCGTGCACATACATAATACAGCTCCCAGCACAGCACGCTGTGTAATGAAAATTCCTTGCTGGAGAGCCGACTCCATTAGGAAAGCTTCGCCCCAGACACAAGTGTTTACCAGGGCACATTACATGTTCACTGCACTGATGAGAGGAAAATGGTTTTATGGACGTGGAATTGCTGCAGGGGAAAAAAAAGCCAACATTAGCCTCTTCCTCTGTACAAGGCTTTACATTTTCCTATAAATGTGAGTAGAAAAAAATATCTATTAGTAATTCTTCTGTGGGGCAGAAAAAACCTATTCTACCTTCACAAGGATTCTGAACCTAAGAGAACCATGATGGATACGAGACGTGGACTGGTTGATTATTCATTCATTAAAAACAACGGTGGAATACTTTCTAGGCCAAAGGCTAAAGGGATATAGAAATACATTTCAAAATTCCTGCCCTTAAAGAATTTACAACGTAGAAAGTGAAACAGTAGAGACCACAAATATCTATAAAATCAGGCACAATGAGAGAAGAGATAGGAGACATAACAGCGGCAGAAAAGGGGGAGGAATAACACTGGGGTTGAGGGAGGCTCTGGGAAGGAGGTGACATCTGAGCTGGGCTTGGCAGGGTGAGCAGGATTTCAGAAGGGGAACTGCAGGGAGAGAGAAAGGGATTCCTTACAGAAGAAACCAGAAGCAAAAGCACGCTTAGGGAGGCCGTCAGGGTGTGTTTTGGGAACAGTGGGTAACATGGCATGATAGGAATCTCCTGTGCTCGGGGAGGGGCAGTGGGAGATAGGCCTGGCAGGGAATATGGACAATTATAAAATTCCTTTGAAGGTATTTTATAGAGTAAGGGTGTTCCTATTTCCTCCTGGGAAATTGCATTCTTCTCCTTACACAGCAGCTGAATGGAGGACGTAATTGGTTGTCTTAAGTCCAATTATATTTAACTCAGTTGAAGGTAAGGAGTATGGATTTTGATATTACTTATGACAGGGTATGCATAATAAGGGCTTTGATAGGGGTTAAAACAATGGCACAAAGTACAGTGTTCTGCCCCTCGGCTGGGAAACAAGAAAGAGATGACAAAAAATGAGAAATGAGCCAATTAAATTACGCAAAAACATCATGCTTGCAAAGAAACAAAATAAAACAAAAAAAATCAGGCTTTGGGGTTGTGCTTCAAAGTCTAATTTTCCTTCCGCATTTAACCGGTACTCTTACCTCATTAGGATTTCCTCTAACTATTTAGTAATTAGATTACACTCAGGAAAAAAAAAATGAATTCAATGACTAATTTTAGAAAGGAGTTGGAACAATAGATTCTAGTGAGAGTTTGTTATTTCTGCCCTCTCAGTTTCTTCACCGGGGAAGAGTGATTCTTATTGTGCTCCACCCCCATCCCCAGAAAATGATTCTATGCACTGCATTCTGCCCTTGCTGAGCAAAGTTAGTAAACACAGGTGCAACGATGTGCCAACCAAGTGAAGAAGAGAGGGGCAGGTACCCGGTACCCTTAATACACAAATGTCTTAAATTAAGAGATTTGTTTCAAATTTTATGTATACATATATATACATATATATTTTAAGGCAGGGCATTTTGACAAAAGGCTGTGACCTTAGATCCATTGGCTCAAACCTTTATCTGAGACTCAATCCTATAAAACCTACTTTCCCAGTTTTTCTATCAAAACACCTCATTTGTTTCCTTCATAGCATTTGCCACGCTGTTGCTATCTCCCTTGTTTTTTGTGTATTTTCTGTTTTGCCCACCCAGAAAAGAAGGCACTTAAGGGCAAGGATCGTATCTTTTTGTTCACAAATACATCTTTGCAGTTAGCACAACGCTTGGAAAATCATCATCACGATGACTATCTTCATCACGGAACTAACACTTATTGAGCAGTTAACATACTATATGTGCTTTGTATGTGTTACCTCCCTGAATATTACATGTTTGTTGAATAAATAGATTTCTTTTAAAGAAATGGCATATAATGTGGACAAGTTAGCTAAATGGTTTACTAAAGATTTCACTGGTTTTTGTTTATGGCATAAAAAATTAGAGATCTTGGGGAGAAATTAGAAGGCAAAGAAGTACCAAGAAAGAAGACAAGGATAGTGATGGACAGGGCCAACAATTTCACCTGTCTTTTTCAGTTATTCTTCTTTTTCAAAATAGCCTTATTATTTATTTTCCTCATTATATGTATACTTATGTATACATACTCAATGCAAACCTTCAGAAAAGTTCATTCCTTTCTGGAAGCATTCCACTCATCCCCCACGCATGAGCATCTTTTCTCCACTTTGCAGAAAAAGGCTGCTTAGTGACATGCCACCACCCAAGTAACAGAGATTCAGACCCTTAGTGGTGGTTCAATAAATGCACCGATGATTAATTTAAAGCTACTGCCCAGAGGGAGCTGATTTTTTCATTGAACCAAATTTCAAATCAATATATTACATTTCTTTCTTAAGAACTACATAGATTAAAAATTAAAGGGCAAATTAAAAGTTAGCAAACTCCTTGCTGGCATGTATTGATTCTCAAATATTAAAGCATAAAATAGAATCAATTGAGTTTATCGCAATGGAAAATTAATATGTCCAACTAGCCTCAAAAGCACAAGCATTTTACAATTTCTGAGTGGTTTAAAAATGTGTACGTGTTTTAAAAGGCTCATTGATAAGTATGTAATGCCAGCAAACTAATGTTCAGGCACTGTCACCTAATATTGTCTCTGCCATTCTTGATTGTTGAAGGGGGGGATAAGGCTGTGGCATTGAATTCAGAACAGCGTAGAGCTTTTGAATGACAATGACGCAGCCTCAGCAGGCAGCGCCTTGTGAAGCTCTCTCTGTCTGAACCAGTCTGCCTAAGTGGTTCCCTACAGTCCACAAAACGCACACACGTGCAGTGTCTACATCACATAATTTTATATCTTGTGGCTTCTGTGAGGTCTGGAAGTAGTGAGCAATCTAGAAAAGTGAGAAATCATTCAAATGCTGGAAGGAATATGGCAAAGGTAAAGCTATGGGCTGAATCTTGTTGGTTTTAGAAACAAGGATTGAGGGTCCTACCAGGTGTGGCTTTAGGAGTGCCTGTTAAAGGCTGGAATCTCTGGCATCCAGGTGACATTTCTCCCTCCAGCTCTTTTTACCTCTTCCTTACCCTTCCAGGCAGAAGTTCATAATGGAAGCATTTTCCCCATGACCACTATCTCACCCATATGTTTTTTTTTTTTTTTTTTTTTGAGACAGAGTCTCACTCTGTTACCCTAGGTAGAGTGCAGTAGTAGCGTCATCATAGTTCACAGCAACCTCAAACTCCTGGGCTCAAGGAATCCTCTTGTCTCAGCCTTCTGAGTAGCTGGGACTATAGGCACTCACCATGACACCCTGCTAATTTTTTCTATTTTTAGTAGAAATGTGGTCTTGCCCTTGCTCGGGTTGGTCTCGAACACCTAAGCTCAAACAATCCTCCCGCCTTGTCCTCCCAGGGTGCTAGGAATACAAGTGTGAGCCACCACGCCCTGCCTCTCACCTGTATTTTGAGTGCTATCCACCAAGAGTTAGCCTTTCCTCTTTGCTAGGGAACAATTAAAGCCCAGGCACCATGGACGCATCCTTGTAAAACTCTGGAAAGATGCTGATGCCTGACGTGCAAAACACTGTCACGTACGGTGTCTTCTTTTCTTCCCATAACAATCCTATGAAACAATTAGGGTGGGAATTATTCTTTCTTGGGCATTACTTTGTCAGCCAATGTTGGATTCCCAGCTCACTCTTATTCTAACAGGAATCTCCTCCCTCCTTTGCCCCTTTGCAGTGCCTAATATCAAACTGGGCCATCAATAAACTCATTCATCATTAATTGCAAGAAAATTCTCTGAAGGGAATTCCTTTGCCTCCTCCCTGTGAATAATATTAAGAGCTCTTCAGGATAGGGACTGTTTTATTAGACTCCTTTAAAGATCCAGAAGGTCCACTCACAAGGCTTGATGGATAGCGTTTAGAAAGGTTCTCTTTAAAGAGGTGTGGGCAGGCAAGAAACCAACAGGGAATGGCGGGGCACCCAGGAATGAGCAGGAAGCCACAAGCACCCTACTCCTGAGAGGGAAGTGAGGGATGTCACTGGGATCCAGTGCAAACTGAATCCTCAAAAGAGGAAGCTTCTGAGAAAAACTGAGGACACAAAAGAACCCAGAGGAATCTAGGGGAAGGCAACAACTGCCGGACCCTTGGCCTAACAGAGCGTGGGAGGGTCAGGGACAAAGTATCCCAGCATCACTCTCTTTGCTCATCTACTACTAATGCCTCTAATTGGCTGCACCCAGCCAAGGGCAAGGGACCGAGTGTGGGGCACGGAAGTCAGCCTCCTGGGACTCAGAGGACGGGAAAGACGAGGACAATGGCTCTGGAGAGGCAAATAGCATTAGCACAGGAAACTAATAAATTGGTGACTGTAATTTTTTGGTGACTGTAATTTTTTCTTTAGCCTCTACTTTTATACCAACTTTTTATATCAAGGCTTACCATAGACTTTTCTGTTTCTGTTCTTTATAATCGAGATCCCTATTACTTTTGTGTTTGTCTTTAAGAAACACAATTTGTTATGAAGTATATATGTATGTGTGTGTGTAGACATACATACACACACATAAAATTAAACAGGCAAAAAACATTTTTTTCTTTTGTGCAATAGAACTAATCTAATGAATAAGCTAGGGTCTATGGAGGGGTGAAATAGCTTTTTTCTCATATCACAATATTTCAAAACTGCTCTGCCTATTCTCCTTTCTCCATCACTCAAAGATACCTAAGGCAGACCCCATCACTTTTTTCCAGCCCCTTTTATATATTAACAGTGTTATTCTCAGGTATTAAAATGTCCAGCTTGCTGGGTACGGTGGCGCTCACCTGTAGTCCCAGCTACTTGGGAGGCTGAGGAGGGAGGTTTGCTTGAACCCAGGAGATCAAGTCCAGCCTGGACCACATAGTGAGGCACTGTCTCAATTTTAAAAAGTACAGCTTAGTCTAGGTCAAAATGTCCAATCTCTCATACAATTTAGAGCTTTGCCCTTGGCCTCAGTAGTGTCACCTGACCCATGCTTGAACACCTGCAGAGGGGAAAGGAAGAGACAACAGGACGGCTTTTTCTCTTCTTCTTTCTTGCTATCTGGCTCTGTGGTCTAAGTGATGGTTTCTGTCATGGGGCACTTTGATAGATCCTATGATTCTTTGGTAACCTCCGTCCCTTCAATTTTTCCACTGCACCTGTCCCTTATTACGTGGGTCTCACCCCTCACTGCCATCATAGTCCATGTGGACTGGTGCAGCACAGAGGATCAGCAGTGCCTGCTTCTGGTAGGACACGTCTCACAGAGTCTGGGGAGAGGTCCTCCCAGGACAGATCTTACGTGGCTACCTTTTGTGATGTCCACTCTGTTCTATGTGAAACCCCAGGATTATTTGCCTTGCCAAACTCTGAAAGTGCAGACTACTTCCACTGTAGCTCTCTCTGCTCACAGACCTCACTTGGGACCTGTCTGAGGGAAGGTCAGGTATGGGTTTGTGCCTTTCAAAGTTCACGGATCCACATTAAGCTCCCTGAGAGGTAATTTCTAAACCATCCTTTGAAGGTGGCTGGGGAAAGCATAGCATTCTAACAAATCTCTCCAAAGAAATTTTCTCTCCCAACCACCCTACTTTCACCTTTTCTTATGTATGGTGAGACTAGAATTAGAAGAAGGGCCTGGGAGTCACACACAGACGGTTTGGAACCTTCATGAGAACGTGTGAGCACTTAGCAGCTATTGTTCTCAGCCTTAACTCATAGACTGGAAAATTCCATTTAGACTCCTGTTACAATTTCCATATTGTAAAAACAGTACAAAGTAAAGTTTATAACCTCACCCCATACGGAAGTGATCATTCTAAATATTCTACTCTAGTCTTTTTTTATAGACATATGTTATGCAGTTGTAAACTCACTATTGTGATCTTCTTCCTCATTTTACCTAATATTTGGTTACAAGTAGTTTTCCTATTTCTATAGGGCTTATTTAATAATTTAACAATCAGAAATTAAACACCAATTATGTATAGGTACTATGCTGCTTAGCACCAAGAATATACTAGTGAAGAAAATAGACGTTCTAAAAGGGCAGTTAGTTATTAAAGAGATAACCACAAAAAGCATGAGTCATGAGATCATTTACACGTATAACTAATATTTCATCAGGTGGATTTGCCATATTTTACTGAGCTATTTCCCTAAGGTTTCATATTCTGAGTAATATCATAATCATTCAAATAGCATTTTCCATATTCTTAATTATTTCATTAGGCTACATTCCAACAAAGAACATTAGGCACTGTGTATTTTAATTACCTTGAATTGAAATGCTTGTGTTTTGAGGATTCTTATACAATTTCACAATATCCTATAAAGCACTTAGAATCATGTTGGGCACAGGACAGTTACTCAATATACTTTAGATATTGTTACTATCACTGCTGTCGTTTGCAATAGTTAGAGTTATTCCGAGATGTGGTGACATCGGATTTGGAGTCACAGGATGTTAAGGGAAGGCAGCTCTTGTATGAGGAAAATATATTACAAGTTTTCCTTAAATACAGTTTCCTGTGAAAACAAGGCAAAACCACAGAAAAGAGAAGTAGAATTAGATATTTCATTTTAAATCTCTTTGGTTTCCTTAGACTTCTTAACTAGTGCCTTTCTCTTTGAGTACTCAGATTTCGCTTTGCTACAGAGCTAAGCTGATGGCAGTCTAAAAGTTAAAGATAAGGATCAGAAAATTAAGTTCCTCAGTTCATGATCCCATCATCATCTAAATTTCTACTAGTTGCTCCTAGCTTATCTGTGGTTTATGAGAGCATATTTGTAAAGCACAAAAAATAAAAGATGCCTGTCACTAGAAACAATATTGTACCTTATATTGTCGTATATTATTATAATGTTTATTATATATTATATTATGTGATAATATAAAAGCATGCTGTCACTAGAAACAATATACATGTTTTTGCACATAATTCATTAATGCTTGCATTATATGGATGATCTGAAAATGTGAGTTATAAAATCTATCTGCCTGCTATCCAGGCTTCTCCACTGAAGCTACAGTGTGCTTTTAAAAATAGGAATTTGACCATTTCAATCTATGTGTAAAACTCTTCAATGCACATTTCAGATACAATTCAAAAACAGTCCAAGATTTAAAGTGTTAAATTGTAGAATCAAAACCAGCAACTAGGCATGGGAGAGCATAATGGGTGAGTATTCCCACATTCTATTGAGCTAGAAAAGAAATAGAATGGAAAGAGAGTCTATCAATGGGGAAATAGAATGTCATGTCAGGGAACTAGTATCTAGTTTTTAAATAATAGAAATCACGTAAGTAAGTAATGATGAGAAGAGGGAAAAAGAGGTAGCAATTTAAAGGAGAAGAAAAATATTGTGAACTCACAAGGGGGGAAATAAAGTGAAAATAATTTGATCAAAGCATGAAAAACAAGAGAAAAGAAATAAAAATAGAAAATAAATATAAGGATAACATAAGATAAAGGAATAAAATCAATCATATCAGTGATCATCACAGTACATAGGAACAAACTAAATTTTCCCATTAGAAAGCAGAGACTATCAAATTGGGGCCAAATCAAAACTCAGTTAAGTGCTGGTTACAAGAGAGTCACTTAAAATGAAGGATAAAAATAAAGGAATGAGGGAAGTGATACCAGGTAATTTTTTAAAATGAAAAAAGAGGGGGAAATAAAGAAACAAAGGACAAGATAAAAGAAAGAAGAAGGGCAATATTAAATTCAGACAAGCAGGAATTTAAGCTGTAAAGGGTTAAATAGGACAATGTAGCAAATTATAAAATAATAAAAGATACAATTTATGAAGAAGCTATAATGTGTATAAGCCTATATACGCCAAACAAACTAGAAAATAAGTAACTAAAGCAAAATTCATTAGAAAATCCAGGAAAACTTAATAAAAACTATAATAGATGATTTCAATATATCTCTTTCAAAATAGGACCCATTTAGGACAAAGCCTTCAGATTTTCCTCATTTTCTTTCTTCTGCCCAGAATAGCTTTATCTTACCTCATCACCAATGGGAATTGTGCTCACTTTTTACATTTTATTTTAGGGCCATTTCTCCAGGAAACTTTTCGTTCCACCCTCTCTCCAGATAGAATTTACCATCCCTCCTGTTTGAACTCTAATGACCTCCTTACATGCATGTATCTAACACAGATCTGAAAGCTTTTCTCATACTTATTGGTGAAAGGTCTATCTCCTCTAGGAAGCTGTAAATTCCTTGAGCGCATTTACTGAGATACTGTTTTGATTTAGTAATCAAAGTATTTCCATTCTCACCCTGGATTTCACTGAATTGTTTTTCTTGAACCCTGATACCCTCCAGTCAAGCCACCAAACATGTGCCCGTCATGCCCAAGGCATAGTTAAAACATCAACATTTTGTCGTTTAAGTTTTAAAAAGATGAAGCTGAGATTCAGGGGAAAGGAAGAAAGATTTTCCTGCCTCTCCCTTTATATTAGAAAAATATTTCTCCAAGCCGTGCCAGGGGTGTAGAGGAACGAGTTGGAGGGAAAACTGGAGAACTGAGTGTTGAAGGATCTTTCAGAAGTTTCCCTGAGAAGTTTCTCTTGAACTACTCAGCTACATCCTCAAAGGGAACAATGGGATTCTTGTTTGGGGATCTGTGAACATGGGATAAAGGAAAGGATTCCCATAATTTTCCAGATTCTTAGAATTTTCCCTGCAAATGGGTGACAGTACTCTTGCATATCTGGAAGACGAGGTCACAGAGTGTGTGGATTGAAGGCAAGACTTGTCTTACTACCGGAGGAGTAGCCATGCCAGAGAACCCAAGCCATTGATTAGCACCTTAGCAGACGCCAGCACAGGCCAGACGCCTCCCTATCCTCCCACTACCACTGCCATGGTAGCACCCGCTACCCAGAGAAGGGATGGAGGAGAAGGAAAACATCTGCAAATGGACCTTGAAACAACTGATTTTATCTGGAAATGACTAAATTAAGGATTATGCCATTAAACAGACAGAAGTTGATTTGTTAGTGAAAAATAAACTGCATTTGTGCTCACTTGACTCAGTGACTTGAAAATGTCATGCCTTTCACACATGTTTACATCCCTTATCCCTGACATATGCCTGGCAGGATGCGCTCCCATGTTTTTTGTACTCTCTTTGGAAAATTAGTTTTCAAATGCTTAATTTTTCACATTAGTCCTGCTGTCACCTTTTCTCCTTCTTGTGCTCTTGTGGCACAAAAAAGATTGCTTGTTACACTTCTAGCTTTATGTTGTGCAATCTGTGTGTATCCTGAACCACCGTCATCACCAAATATTGAATCTCCCTGTGTGTGGAGCATTGCACAAGAGCAAAATTTGAGTTTAACTTTTGGGTGTGTGAAAAGAGAGTCTTTGAGAAAAATCCCTGAATTCCTAGCAATTCTCCCCCCTCCCAGTTTGCTGAGACTTTTATGTGCTTTCATAATTTATAATCCACCCGGAATGCCTGTCCAACTCCAAATCCAAATCCAATTCCACAAAACCACACTCCGCTGAAGCCATGTTTTCCTTAAGGTTACAGAGGAAGCAAAAGTCTAGAAGGATACCAACTCCAACCCAATAAAACCAGGCTCCAGGCCAACTATAGCTCTGAATGTACCTTTCCTGGTAAGTATCCAAAAAAGAAAGTAATGATTTTTTTTTACTGTCAAAAATGTAGCTCTGACTTGGGCAGTGCAAAGGCAATTTATATAACCAAAGTGTTTGTACTCCCGTAATACTCTGAAATAAAAAAAATACATATATATTAAATGTACCCCACAAATATATACAACTATTATATAACCATAACAATTAAAAATACAAATTAAAAAAACAATAGAAACAGTGAGTTTGGTATTTCATAACATTCCACCTGATATAAACTCTATGTCAAGGGCTTAAAGTGTCACTTCTAACTTCAACTTCATGTTTTCAGATATAAGCTGCATTTCAGTTGTTTTATAGTTGAGAGGAGTTATTATGAACGCTGGTCTCTGAAATAAATCTTTATGGGGGACAAAAATAAAGCACAAAAATAAAGACTCTTCCAGAGTTTCATTTTGTTGCAACAATTTAACAAATTTTTTTTCAGGAGGATAAAGCCATTATTTAAGCATCATCTTGGAGCTGCTATAAGGTTAATGAACAAATTCTATGCCCTATGCCAACCTTCATTTTCTCTACAAAATGGAAAGCACTAGGAAACTAGGGCATAAAGAGAAATAGAACTAGCATTAGGCATGAGAGGACCTGCAAATCAAGGAAAAGTCTGCTGTACAGACTCATTTTGGTCTGTTATTATAGGAGCCAAACAGTAGTAGCATAAATGGTATTATAGTCTAAGTGTACTAAGTAGCCATAACAATGAAATACACCTACTTAAAACAAAACAAAACAAAAACAAAACTAATGTATTCTCTTTACTATAACATCTTGTTTTAGAATAAATTTTTGTTCTTTGAAGTCTAGAAATAAGAAACCAGATTCTCTTTTCAGATAACATGTTGCTGGGTCAATCAATTATGCATCCAATTTTTGTCTAGTTTGTGCCAGGAGCTGTGCTAGGTGACGAGAATACTAAGATGAAGAAGCCATGGTCTCTGTCCTTCAGGATTATATCGTGGGGAGACAGATAAGGAAATTGACAACTCTGTTATATGGTGCTAAGTGCTATGGAGAGGAGTCACGGGGTGTAGTACTATCAAAATTCAACAGGACATTCCAAGAAGACTTCTCAGAGGAGGTGACATGTAAGCTGACGATTGATAGATGAGTTGCCGTTTGCTAGTTGAAGATGAGAGCAAGCTAAGAAAATGAGGAGCATGGAAAGAGACATCATAAATATACTACACGTCAAAGAGTAGTAAGAAGAGTCCTTGCGGGGAACAGTGGGAAGGAAACTAGAAGTTAGGTGAGGGAAAGGTCATAAATAAGCTGTGTTTAAGAGTCGAGCTTCCAAAAACAAAGCAAAGAGAGTGTCAAATGCTGCAGAGAAGAAAAGTAGAAGAGGATGGGAAAATATTATTGGATTTGGCAGCACTGAGATCACTGGAGATTGTATCAAGATCATTTCAGTTGGGTGATGGATGGGATGATGGATTGCGGTGGATAAAAGTCAACGAGGAGCGCAGACTGCCAGCCATACCCTTAAGAACCTTGGTTGGAGGATGAGGAATCAAAAGCAAGTTTGTTGGCTTGCTGTGGTGTTTATTTTTTCTTTTTACTTTATATTTTGAAAGCATTTTAGACTTCAGAAAACTTCTAATAGTGTAAATAATTCCTATACCTATGTTTTTACACATTTTTCTATTTGCTTTATTTCTCTTTCTCTCTAGCATTATTTTTTTTGTGAACTGGCTGAGAGTAAGTCACAGATATGATGCTGTTTTAACACTTATACTTTGGTGTATTTCCTCCTAAGAAGCAAGAATATTCTTTTACATATCTATAACATAATGACCAAAATCAGGAAATTATTACTGACACAATACTAGTACCTAATCAACAGACATTGTTCATATTTCACCAGGTGTTCCAATAATGTCCTGTATTGCACAAGAACATTCCAGATCATGTGTTGCCCTTAAGTGTCACATCTCTTTAATCTGGAATCAGTCTTTCTTCATATTTCACGGAGTATTAGCATTTTTGAAGAGAATGGGTCACTTATTTTGTAGGATGTCCCTTCATTTAGATTAGTCTGATGTTTCCTCGTGATTAGATTCTGGTTGCATTTGTGGCAGGAATGCTCTAGAAGTGATGCTGTGTCTTTTTTAGTGCATCCTATCAGGAGGTACGCGGCGTGGATTTGTTCCAGTACTGGTCAATTTGGTCATTTGGACAAGGTGGTATTTGCTAGGTTTCTTTACTCTGAACTTACTGTTTTTCTCTTTGTTAATTAATTAATAAGAATCTTATGGGGAGATATTATGAGACTATATAAATGTCCTGTTTCCCCTCATGTTTTACCCCCTAGTTATAGAATCTATTGATAATTCTTGCCTGAATCAATTATTATATATGTTACCAAATGTTGATTTTCTAAATTCATCATCCCTTCTACGTTTATTAATTGACTTCATCATATAAGGAAGAGTTTTCCATTCTCCTTCATTTATCCAATTATTCATACCACTGGGAGCCTAGGGATTCTCATTTATTCAATGAGTTAAAATCCTTTACTATGGGTAGTTTTTAAAGATACTTGAGCACATTTGTAGGCATAAAAGAAAGAGCTAGGGGAGATATGGAGAGAGAGTGCATGTTGGATGCAGGAAGGCAGCTCACTCACTTTTACACTGCCACCCTGTTAAGCTTTAACTGGGCTAGGTGCTGAGGGTGCAAAGAGGAGTGAAACAGGGCCACATCCCAGAGGGAGGTCACATGCTGGGAGACAGGGCCGGGGAAGAGCATCCCAGTGGGCAAGGGGACAGAATTCCTTAGGAATGTGATTTGAAAGTCTTGTAGATACAGAGCAGTGGGCAGCACTGGGTGGAGAATGATTAATTTTGGTCAACGGGTGAAGACTTCCTCAAAGAAATGACCTATGAATTGTACCTGTACAGATTAGTGGGATGAGGGAGAGGGAAGGAATACAAATAAAGAAGAGTGGGAAAGACATTCTGGATAGAAGTGATACCTGTGGGAATAGTTTGTTAATTTCCCTGGAAATGTGGGGAGGCTTATTCCGTGGGAATGCAGAATTTCCCTTAAAATATTTGCTCTTGACTCCTGAAAATGTACTCACAGCCCATTTGCATGAGGAGAAAACGAATCTGACTGCAATGTTAATTATTTAGATTTATTTATTTTATCTACACTAACAAGAAGGAGATGTAAACCAGGATGCA
Source organism: Lepilemur ruficaudatus (assembly GCA_963574885.1). Lineage (NCBI taxonomy): Eukaryota > Metazoa > Chordata > Mammalia > Primates > Lepilemuridae > Lepilemur > Lepilemur ruficaudatus. Next base: position 69,056 of record CAUYRT010070795.1, read on the forward strand.
AAAAGTTCAGTTTATTTTAAATTTTACCTTCATTCCAAAGATGCAGAAATATGGTACGTTAGTTAAACTTTCCATAGATGAATATTTTATACCTAAAAAAAAGTTCCAGTGAGAGTTTGTTTGTTTGTTTTTAAAGAATGGAGAGGCAGATTAACATGGATTTAAACACCTGGATGAAAAAAAAAAGAGAGAGAGATGCATCCATTACTCCCTTATCCAATACATAGAACACTCTCAAAAAAATTCAAACTGAAAGATCCTGAGTCTTTGATTTCCTTTGAGCAAATGCCGTCTAACTGCAAATGTAGGTCACATAGCTTTGGCATCCTGTGTGGGTTTCCAGCTGTCTGCTGAGCACAGAAAACAGAAGAATACGTGTTCCATTGCACAACACACTTGAGAGTGAATTTCATATTGAAGCCTAAAGTCATTCCCTTATTGGAATTTATTTTTCTTCAACATTCTCACTTCTGGTTTTTCTTCTTTTGGGGGTCAGGATTTTTAGGTGGTAAAGAAAATACAGCATTTTCTCCCTTTCTTTCTGTCTGTGGGCTTCAGTTTACAAATAAACTCAATCTTGGTAAAAAATTAAATTTATCTGAGTAAGACAACAAAAAGCAGCCTGTGATAGTTCCAATTATTCCCAACTAACATTCCAATGGATTCACTGAGTTTTTGGAGGCAGGAGGACAAGTAGGACAGGGCCATAGTCCACTCTTTGCCACTGTAGTTTGGGAGCTAGATACTCACGGATACTGCCAAAATAAGGGAGTGAGTGAATGGTAGATGTCACATGAGTACCACAGATAACAAATGCCACAGAAAGCCAAAAGGTGGCACAATTGGGGGCAAGGGAGAAAGCAAAAGAAGCATGTGAATTTCTTAACCCATGTGGTTGTTCCGCCAAATTGATACAGCTGAAGGGATCCTTTGCTTTTTGCCACTAAACAATCTGTGACCCTCTGACAAGATCAGTTAAATAAAATTTCGCAAATGCATATTGACCTTTTGGTTTCAAGGAACAATAGTCAGCTAGAACTAGCTTAAATTAAAAATGGATACTTGTTATAATAAGAAGCAAAGGTGTCTCTTAGAACCCAAGGGCAGGAACACATTCTGACTCCTAGAGGGGTTGAGCCCAGAAGCTGGAAAGTCATCAGAGCCTCTCTCCGTTTCTTATTTGTCTCCTCTCACACTGCAGACAAACATTATCATTCTCCAGCCCTCGTGAAGAACCATGGCTGCCCACAGCTCTGAAGTTTACACGCGGCCTCAGAATTCTACTTCCAGTTCTCACAAGGGAGACTCTTCAGCGAGGAGAAAGGGGTCCTTCGCTGGTCCAGTCAGCCACGGCCAGGGGCAGCCATATAGGAAAACATGATGGTGGTGGCAGGCAGGGACATGGGGCAGTGGCATTTCCCAAAGACGGGAGAATTGCTGTGAGCTGGAGTGACACCCAAAATGTGTCTCAACAAACACCTACTATGTGTGCACCATGGTGCGTCAGGGGCCGTCTGCCCTCGCATGCAAGAGGAGGGCGGTGAGGTAAGACTGGTTTAGCGATGACCACTATGAGGGAAGACGTCGCATCAGGGTGTTAAAGTTCTGGGGACTCTAAGGAGTGGGAGGCTCTAGGGTAAGAGAGGCCTCATGTAGAAGACATTGGAGAGGGCCCTTGACAACGAGTAGATGGCAGAGTAGAGATACACGTAGCAGAAAGGAATGGGGACAAAAGAGGGGGTGGATACAGCTGGCAGAAGGAACACTGAGAACAGAAAGGACAAGGGCAAGAAGACCTTGTTCTGAGAAAATGGGGAGTGGCCCCTAGTATCAAGTAAAATTAGGTTTGGTTGCATGCGATAAAACAAAACAACAGAACAGGTGATAGAATAACTGTGGCTTAAGTAAGTTAGGCATTTATCTTTCTTCCACATGAAGGAGCCCAGAGGTTGGGAGTTCAACGTTGGTAGGATGACTGCAACCATCAAGGCCCCAGGCTCTCTCTTTCATTCTGGGATGCCGTCCTTAGCAGTTGGCTCTTATGTTCGTGTACAGAAGGGCAGCCGAAGCTCCAGCATCATGTTCACATTCTGCCTGGCCGTATGGAAGGAGGTATGTAAAAGGGGACACCCCCTACAATTTAAGGATACTTCCCACGAGATGCACATGGTACTTTTGCTTTCTTCCTACTAGCCAGAACTTTGTCAAGTGGGCATATCTCACTGCAAGGCAAACTGGGGAATGCAGTGGCCCTGTGCCTACGTAAAAGCTGAGAGTGCTATTTCTAAGGAGGAGGGGAAGCATAAATATTGGGAGATAAGCAGTCTCTTCTACTTTACCAAAAATATAGGCCCTCTGTGAGGGATGCGGCTAGAAAGTTGGCTTAGGATCCCTTGAATGTAAGACTAAGGAGGTTGTCTAATCTGGTGGGCAATAATGCAACCACTAAAGGTTTTGGATCAGGTAAGTGACAATGGTCAGAGTTGTACTTTAAGAAGACTGATACTCAAATGATTATAAAACAAGGTGGTAACTATTAAATGCTATTTGAAAGTTACTCCTGGTTCAGGGTAGGCTATGTTGGAGGTGGGAGAGGCTCCAGGGGCTGGGAGGAGAGAATAGGAGACTTGATTAGTCAGAAAAGAATTAACAGGATTTAAACTGGGCCTGCAATAATGAGAAGATGGCATAATGAGGGAGAAAGAGAGGAAAAAGGAAATCCCAGTGTTGAGCCTCGGGATTGCTGGTGCCATTAATAGAAACAAGGAGGCTGGGGGAGGAGCAGCTTGGAGCACAAAAAGGGAAGACCACTGGTTTGGCACCGGGGCCTGTGGTTTGGGTATCCAAGCAGGGATGGAGGATGGCTGGGAAATGAGGGGATTTGACCAAGAGTTGCCAGGACAACTTTTGGCAATTCTAGGATCCTACGGTGTCATATTACTAGCACTTTAATAGCAATGTGTGGCTCAGGAGTTATGAAACCACTGATTCATGGCCTGCGCTTGCGTCTCTCTGAGGAGCTGAGAAGGCAATAAACCTCCATCACTCTTTAGTATTGAAGTTTCAGATTATTCAAGGTACTCTGGGCACATTTAGCATGGGTAAGTGAGACTTGGGTGTACTGATACTGCTATATTTCCAGAAAAATGCCAATAAGGCTGCAAATGTAATTTGGACTTACGTTTTAAGTGGCGAGATTGGATGTCAAGATGAACACTAAAGGCTTTTCGGAGAAATTCTTACTTTAGGGTTTTATAATTTGTTTGTAAATCAACCATTCATTCATTCAATAAATATTTATTGAGCACTGCTCTGATGTACTAAAACACGTTTCATAAGAGTGGACAAGGCAGACACGGTCCCTGCCTTCACGGAACTTAGTCTAGACCACAGCTGGTGAACTACAGCCCGTGGGCCAACCCCGGCCTGTGCCTGTTTTCACTCCGCCTCTGCAGATAAGATGGTTTTTACATTTGTAAATGGTTGAAAAAATAATCAAAAGAAGGATGATCTGAAACATGACAATGATAAGACATTTAAGTTTCAGTGATGATAAACAAAGCATAGCTTTGCACAGCCGCACCTGCCCTTCACACATTGTTTCCAGTCGTGTTCACACCACACCGGCAGAGTTGAGGAAGCGTGACGGGCACTGCATGGATTGCAGAGCCTAAAACATCGATTAACTGGCGCTTCACAGAAAGTAAACCAGCAACCTCTGGTCCCAACAGAGTTAATCAAACAAATGATCAGCAAATAAATATATATGTAAGCAAAGTGGGTGGATTTTGCTATTTTCTGGTCCTACCCAACTACCTTTTCTCCCTACTATGCCCCCTCTAAATATCCAAGCCGGTGGTAGGTAGCCTCCAGTGAATTGTGCTTCCCAGGATAGAGACTTTTATAGTCATCCTCTCACCGTAAACCTGGCTAAACTGTAAGTTGCTTATAACCAAGAGTATATGGCAGACGTTTCACTGTGTGGCCCCTAAACCAGGTCAGAAGAAGACTTGCATCTTGTCTCTTGGAAGGCTCACTCTGAGATAAGCCAGCCTCCTGTGTGAGTCTGCCACGCTGCAAGGAACCCTAAGCTAGCCCTGTGGAGAGGCCACACGTTGAGAGAAATGCCTGGACAACCGTGGGCTCTTCCCACCATCCCAGGCCAGAGAATAGACATGCGGGTGAAGAAGCCATCTTGGATGTCCCACCCAATCAAGCCTTTGGGTGACACCAGCCCCCACTGGCATTTCACTGCAACCCCACGAGGGACCCCAAGTGAGATCCACCCAGCTGAGACCAGTCAACCCAGAGAACCACTAAAAATAACAAATGTCTATTTTAAGCAAAGAGTTTGGGGATGATTGGTTACGCAGAAGTAGAAAATTGAAACAAGGCTCTGACCTCTATTTCTGGAAGAGGAGAGGGTGGTGGAGTGAGCTAAAGTTTGGATGAGGCCTGACAAAGTCTTAGGGATGGACAGGTGATCTGCTGGATTAGCCAGAGGCTTGTGCAGGGAACTGTGGATGGGGAACCTACCCTGGAGATAAAAGTCCCCAGGCAGGACTGATACTCCACAGGTGCATTGACGTGGCTGCACTAGTTACAAAGACATAGAAATATTTTTATCCTGGCTGGGAAATAATAGAAGAGTAACTGCAACATGCAGTAAAATTAAATAAACAATATACATTCCAGGACATGTGGATTTATCGCAGAAATCCCACGCACTGTGATACTGAGACATTTATGGCTTTGGTACTTGGGAGTGCAGATCTGTGGAACCTTCTGTGGGCGTTAGGGTATTTATTTCGGGTGTTGGAAATTTGCCTCCAGTTTCTAAAGTGTTGGTAGGGGTGGGAGCACTGTGCAGCTAGCTGAAGAGGACGTCCGCTGCACACCCCCAAAGAGCTATGCCTAACTCTGCCCAGGGGGAGAAGCAGGGTCCGGGTCCAGGTAGAGGTCGAAGAGTTGCACAGACTGGAATTTGTGTGGGCTCATCCTTCTGGTAGGTTGGTCACCTTTGTTTTATCTGGCCCCTTATCCTTTGGTTGGGGGCAGCTATCCCTGAACAGGTCTGTCTAGAGCCTTATTTGATGACCGGAAAGCCATTGCCCCAGAAAGCGATGCTGAGAGTTCTCTCTCTGTCACCTCCTCTTCCCTGCCCCTGGTCTCTGAGCACAGGGACTGGCTCATTCGCTAATTCTCTCTATGCCTGACCACTCTCATGCCCACCAGAGCAGCATGTGGAGCGAGCATCAGCGCGAGCCCCACCTGGCCCTGGATGACGCTGGGCGACCAGCATTGCCTAGCTGTCCGTAATCACCATGTGTGTTTTCTTTGCTTTCACCTCTTCTATTCTTGCTGTTCTCCCCTCCACCTGTGTTCCATCTTCTGATGAGGCTTCTCGTCTGTTCCTTCCTGAGTTTTCCCTTCCTTCTCTCTCCCTTCCTCTGGCTGGTCTGCCCTGTAGGATTAGACAGACTGACAAGAGAGGAGCAGAAGCCTGGAGAGCTGGGCTGAGTAGGGGCAGCTCAGGAGCCAGCGCTCAGGTATCCTGGACCCCCAGTCACCTAATGACTCTCATTGTGGGGGGGGGGTCACTGAAAATGCTGCAGTTCCCACTGTCAAGCCATGATTCAGGTGGGCACATAATCTAGAGCACAACTTAGTTTTCATTTCTCCCAAAAGCAGAGCCTAAGACAGGGACCTGGGTGCAGCATGTCTGGAAGGTGATCCCACTAAGCGGGAGGGAGGGTGGGAAGGATAACACGGTGAAGGAAGAGAGGCCAACGAATGGGATGTCAGTGCACAGGTTTTCGCTATGGGCAGCTGAGGCCTGATCCCGCTGGGGACTCTCTGAGGAGCCATATGGAATACACCCCAAACCTGGTTTCCCACCATTTGAGGTTGTCCCCGATGTGTTCACACCTTGACACTTCCACACTGTGCCTGCACAAGGGCTGGGTGAGCTCCTGCGGCTTCCGAGAAAACCCCGAGGCAGGAAGGGGACGAGACTGCAGGCACTTGCAGTGGGCTGTGTGCGTGGGAACTGACCAACTTGGCCGCAGCTGAGATGAGAGGGGCCCAGAGGACGTGGCACAGGGCACCCAGAGCATCTTCCTCAGACAGCTACAGCTGTATCAAACACAAGATCACACCCATCAATTTCTTTAACCCAACAGTGCTTTGGAAATTGTTAGAATGAGCTAATGAATGACTTGTGCTACAATGTGTTCTTCATGATAGGCAGTTTTATACTATATTTAGTTTAGATAATTTAGACAATGAGAGGGAATATGTTCTGAATTTTTGATGTATATATAGGTTTATACGCTAGTGAATATTTTAAGTGCCACCCCTGTCCACAGTGCTGCTGCTGTCTCCCAGGGCTCCCTGGTGCTGGCCAAGGTTAGGACTTGGTAGCCTCCTGACACTGACTGCACTTCCCTTCCTTACCTGGTCTCCAGGGTCTCCTTTCAGGTTACAGCATCATTCCTGCTTTCCATCCCTATCCTCCCTGACCTGCCCTTTTAATCCTCATGAGCCTTCATTGGAAGTTGAAAGGCTGAACATTAAGTATTTCTTGCTCTTGTCACTCCTATAAAAATCCTATGTGTCTTTGAATAAATAGATATGTCTAATTAGGGAAAAGGTCATATATAAGTTGCGGAGGAAAAAAATCCCAAAATGAATATTTCAAGTTATTACTGCACTATACTAACATTTGGGATAAGTGTTACCAGGGAAAAGGATGGGACATTATGAAAGAGTAGAGCAAGGATGACTGATTGGGAAGCCAGGCGATGGCTCTGAAGGAGTGAACTTTAAGCTCAGATCTGAAGGATGAGCAGAAATTAGACAAAGACCAGGAAGAGACTGGAGGAAGAAAAACCAGCAGGTGTAAAGGCCCTGAGGTAGGTTAGAATGCATCTGAAAGGAGGCCAGGAAGTTTGGGTAAGATGGCAAATGGGACATAACACCTACTTGGCTTCTGTCTGAAATTCCACTAAAATGCTAATGAAGGCAGACCCTGGGTTGACAGCTGCTCACCAGATGCAGGAGTCTGGGCAAGGCTGGTTTCTTTAAGAAGATAAAAACTGACATGCACTTAGTTGTTTAAATGTATGGAAAAGATGTTTACATACCTGAGGGAGAGTTTAGGGTTGATTCGGTGATAAGATAATCAAGCCAGTTGAAAAATAATGACAATTAACTCTCTGGAAAATAAGTTATTCGGGAAAGAAAGAGCAACCTGGAGCACTACATGGCTCAGCAGTAAAAACGTTTCCACAACCAAAATAACGCAAACACGGGGTATCGCTCTACCCACAGCGATCAAATGACTGTCCTGAGAGACAGGCATTGGGAAGGGGTGCTGGGAGGACACAGGAGAGCAGTGTAAGAGGAGAAGTGCCGTCTTCTGCGGAAAGGGCTTGGTGGGATCTGCTTACAACAAAAATAAAAGTAGCCTTAAAAGCGTGGCATTTAGAGAAATGTGGGCAAAGTCCCGAAGAAAGAGCTGAAATTGTTGTAAGTGGTAGTCTCTGGGGAGAGAGAAGCAAGGGGCTGACATTTTCTCAGATGGGGGCATAACAAGGTTCGCAGAATCTTTTGACTTGAAAATAAAAACCACACAGTGGCAGGAGTCTTGGAGGAGGGGGAGTGGTGGGAGCAGGGCCTGGAGTCCTAAGCAAGGAGGTGGAATTTTGCAGGTCATAGCGAGGATATTAAGGGCAATAGGAAGCAAGTGAAGAAAAGGTTTTTTTTCAAAGGGGAATTGTATGACCAGATTTACATTTTATGATGATTGCTCTTGCTGCTGTACGGAGAACAGCCAGAGAGAGGAAGCCAGAGTGGCCCCGGGGAGACCAGATGGGGAGCCATTGCACTCATCGTCATGTGGGAGAGAAGGGTAGCTCGGAGGAGGCTGGAAGGGTGGCCGTGGAGACGCAGAGGAGTGGAAAAGTGCAGGATGGACTTTGGAAGTGGAATGATTTAATAAGTAACTACAAAGGAGAATAAGAAGAGGGAAGAAAGACTTTCCGCTTATTAAAAACCACCCTAAGCAACTTCAAAATCACAGATAGTAACTCTAAACTTATTCCGTAGAAAACCCATTCAGATTAATGTTGAATGCAATGTTGCAAATTGACAAGGACATTCATTTCAGGCTGAGTGCCTTTGGAAAATATGCTAGCTAGCCCCTTTGTGACTTTGCATCCAAAATCCCATTTTCTTCAATTAAGCAGCTATTTCAAAGATGTGTCATCTGTTTACCATTAATACAGCCACCCGTAAATCCATGGCAAAAACCATCTAGAAAACTTGTGTTATAATTGTACAATTTTTAAATGTTTTTTCATATGCATGCACATTTCAATTCAAAAACAACATTTTTAGAGTGAAATGCTACAGTAAAAAGAGAATGACAGTAAATTTAACTCTGCTAAAAAAAGAAGCATCAAACCTTATAGTACTTAAAAATCAATGTTATTTTTACGGCTTTTGCTTTACTCACATGTTTGAAGTAGGGAGCTTTGTAGCCGTCCTGCCTCCCATCCCCCACACGCATTATTATTTACTTCCAGGCCATCTGGCAGTTTTTCCTTGCCGTGATTGAAAATTTTCCTAATGTTTGCTAACAAAATTTTGGTGTTATTTTCTTTCCATAATAGTCCTTTTCATTTCCCTTAGGATGAAAAGAGACTGTGAGATGTCCTGATAAAAGTTTAATTTAAAAAGGAAAAAAAAATGGTGAGTGAAATAACTGCCTCTAAGCTCAGTCCTCCCCACAAAGGCACCTTGATTCTGTGTCCCCGTAACTTGATTTGCTGACTCATGAAACAGCTAAACCTATCATAAAAACAAGCAATACTTTGTGTGTCTGGGATTTAAAAACGGAGCCCACAAGTGACCAGAATGAGATGGAATGGAGTTTGCCCATTCTTGGTAATTCCTTTGTGTTTAATTTAATTGCATCCGTATCGGGAGCAGTTTCAACACATAGACAGGGTGTGAGGTAGGCAGACAGCGCAGACAGAACCTCCTGGAGTTTTGTGGCAATTTACTGCTCTAGGACCAAAAGCTATTTATTTGGCTCTTTGTAGCTCTTTTCTCACCAAACCTCCAGACTAATACAGAAAACATCTATGTGATTCAGCATTAAGATTTACCAGATGATAGTATTTTCCCATATTGGGTCCATATCTTTGTATTAGGAAATGAAATTTCACGGATACTGCTGAAGCCCACTTTGTCTCCCCCCATGAGGTAATCACTGCCTTAGGCTTAGGTGTATCTTTGTTATCCATGTTTTACACTTTTACTATATGTGCATATATATGTGTCCATGAATAATATTAGGTCATTAAATATGAAATGTCCGATTTTGAATCACATGTGTTCTTTATTATAGCTCAAACAAAAGCAGCACAGTTAATCAAAGTATGTGCCTAAACTATCAACACAGTTTTGCCATCTTAAACTTGTAGCTTGTTTATGCCAGCAGCGAAGAAGCCTGGGGAGTAAGTGGCGATGAAATCGTGAAATGTGTTTTCCACAGCTTGTTGACAATTCAATACTTTTCCTTGCAAGAAGTGGTAGTCAGTTGGTGCAAAGTCTGGTGATATTTTGGTAGATGAGAGAGTTTCCAAGTCCAGCTGCTGTAGTTTCAGCAGCGCTGTTTGTGCGACATGTGGTTGAGTGTTGTCTTGCAAGAGGATTGGCCTGTTTCTATTGACCAATCTCGGCGCTTAATCACAAGCATCCTCATCATTTTGTCCAAGTGGCTGCAGTAGACATTTGCTGTAATTGATTGATCAGGTTTCATGAAGCTATAGTGGATTATACCAGCGCTGGACCACCACACAGACACCATTAGCTTTTTTTGATGAATATTCAGTTTTGGACTGTGTTTCGGCACTTCATCTTTATCCAACCATGGTGCTGAACGCTTGTGATTGTCAAAAAGAATCCATTTTTCACCACATTTAACAATACAGTGTAGAAATGGTTCACCTTTATGTCTGTGACAGCAAAGAAAGGCAAGCTTCAAGACGATTTCTCTTTTGACACTCATTTAATTGATGTGGAACCCATCTATCCAGCTTCTTTACCTTGCTGATTTGTTTCAAATGGTCCAATACTGTAATAGTAACGCCAAACCTTGCTGCTAATTCACACATAGGTTAAGATGGATTCGCTTCCACTACAGCTTTCAGCTCATCGTTATCCACGTTGGTCTCAGGTCACCCACGTGGTTCATTTTCAAAATTAAAATCACCACAACAGAACTTCTCAAGCCATTGATACACTGTGTGTTCATTATTCTACATCCTTCCCAAGCATTTTGTTGATATTTTGAGCTTTCTTTGCTGCATTGATTCCATGAGGGAACTCATATTCAAAAATAACATGATATTTTGACTTATCCATGGTTTCACAAAAATTGCTCTAAAAGAATGAAAGATAATCACAAGCCAAAATGTGTGTTTGCAAAACCGAGGATGTACCTTCACAATAAAATAAAACAAGAAATGTCAAAGAGAAACGTCAGAGATGTCAACTGCCAAACTTAGTACTTAAGGAAATCGGACATTTCATACTTAATACGGACTATGGCCTGGTTTAAAAGCTCCTCAGCAGTGTTTTTATGCTCTACATTTCCTTTTGTTACTTGCTTGTTTTTCAGTCAATGTTTTGTTTTTCAGGTTTATACAAGTTGATGGAAGCATCCTGGTTTGTTCATCTTCACAGCTATATAGTACTTTGATGGAGGAAAACCCCACAATCTATTTACCCATTTTCTTTTTTGTTGCATGCTTACATCAGCTTCATTTGTCTTATTACGAATGCTTCTGCAGTGAGAGTGGTAGATTGCAGTAACAGCCTCAATTCTTCACTGCTCGCTGTGTCCACATCCTTTGCCATGTGACTCTGTGGTTTCTCCTGCTAGAGTACATTTTCCTGCCCCCTGATTTTGGGTTTGGCCATGTGACTTGCTTTGGCCCATGAAGTGTTAGCAGCCATGACGTGCCCAAAGGCTGAAGCAATACCTATATGATTTGGCTGGTGCTTTCCAGTCTCTGCCAGTGTCATGAGCAGAACATGTCTGGGTAACTCCCCAGACCCAGGAGGAGGATGAGTCACGAGGGACAGAGCTGTGCTGTCTGCCCGACTTCAGCCTGTATCAGCTGGTCCCAAGATGGGCATGAACATTCTAGCTGAGATCAGTAGAGCCACTTAGATCCACTAACCTCCAGCCAACCTCCAGACGCACAAGCTCAATAAATGTTTTGTCTTGAATGCCATTGGGATGTTGTGGTTGTTTCTTATAAAACAATGTCTCTATAACACAGTGAACATCCTTGTATGGTAAAGAAAAGTTCTAAAATTTTAGCCTAGGAATGGAATTGCTGAGTTACAAGGGATGGGAACTTTCAATTGCACTAGATATTACTAAATTCCTCTCCAAGGAATTAGACTAATCCACACTTCTAACAGTGCTTTATCCTATTTTCCTACATTCTTACCAACACTTGTTCTTTTGTGTCCCTTTTTTCATTATGCATTTTTTTATTTTCTAGTGAGGTTTACACTCCCAGTTGAGACAGTTCTTCACCCATCCCAGCTCAGCTCAACATGTGGGTAAAGAAGCCACCTTGGAAATGGATTCTCCAGTCCCAGCTGTTCTGTCCACCAACATTCAAGTCACTCTCAGTCCTTAGGGTCATCCCAGCTGAGGCCCCAGACACCATGGAGCAGGAAGAGCCATCTTTGCCCTTTCTAAATTCCTGACCCATGGAATCCATGAGCATAGTAAGGTGGTTGTTGCTTTATATCGGTAAGTGTGGGTGTGTCTTGTTCTGCAGCAGTGGAAACGGAACACCGCTCATGCTCTTTGCTTTTCGGCCCTGCTACAGTACAGGGGTGCGGGGGTGCAGGGGTGGCCTCCAGCTGCCCCTGCCTGCTTGTATAGCTGGAGTTCTGCAGGCCTGCAGCTTCATTCCCAGCTTACAGCTTTCCTTACTGTTTCATTTTTATTTAAGAAAATTTTTGGTTTTGTGTTTGAGCTTTGTCTTTTGCTATGTTATCTCACATTGCTGTGTGCCTGGAGTAGAGGTGGCAGGTCTCAAACCAATCTTACAATGCCGTCTTGCCTGGTTTACATTTTCAGCACAAGATCTCTTTAAGTGTGTGATGAATTCAGGCTCCTGGATCACATGCACACTCTTTATTAAAATGTTAATCTGTACCTACTGTGTGTAAGCACTTTTCTAGACACACTGGAGGATACCAGGAAGAGTTAGACATGATCCTGTCTCTGAAAAAGCTTATAGTCTGGTAGAGAGAGGACAAGGTGTACATAAATGACTGTGATATCACAGAGTCATAAAGTGCAGTGTAAGTGTAATGACTCAAAGACAACAAAAAGAAATAAGCCAAAAAGAAATAAACCCAATAAACCAATCTAGAGTGGTGGCTCTAGAACCAAACTGGGCCATCTGCTCCAATGTGTCTGTGTTCCTTTACAAAACTGCAGCACCAAAACAGCTTTACTTCCCCTGTGCCTGTTACCATTTCCAGATGGCTTTGAAATTGCTACCTCTGGTCTGGATGCCACAAAAGTCTCTTTCTCTCACACCCTTCTGGCCGCTGGTCAAAGTCACCACCATTCTCCCAGGCATGTGGATGTGAAATCTCAAGAGTTACCTTTAACACTTCCTCTTGCTCTCTGTCCCCCTTCTCGAGAGGACATCCTGTCAACTGTTTCCTGCAACTGTCTCTTGAGTGTATTTATCTGCTTATGCCATGATCACCACCCCCGTGCAGGCCCTTACCAGCTCACGCACGTGTTACTGTCTGATATACATTTGGCATCTCCACCTCTAGGCTTCCACATTTCCCATCCCTCAGGCTAGTTTCTTCCCCTTAAATGTCACTTTTATTATGACCCCTCCCTAGCTTCAAAACCTTTAAAACTTCCTTGTTTAGAATGGTATCTCATTTAAACTCCTTAGACGGACCTCAAGGTCTTCCCTAAATCACTCTCGGTAGGGCATGCTGTTCCTTAGTAATATTGGGACCATCTCCTCTTTGTCATGAACACTTATTCTCATATTCACAACTTTTTCCATGCTGCCCATTGTCTGGAAGGCCCTTGCCTGACAGTACTACTTTATGGGCATTTTTCTTCAAGAGTTTCTATTATAAATAGTTCCTTGTCTTTTAAAACTTTCAAATGAAAACTGCTAAAAGAACTGAGGTGCTGTTATGCAAGGAAATGCTGAAGCATGATCGGGCAAAGAGCACGGCTGAGCGGTCAGGTAGAGCCCCAAAGGCCCCAGGAAGGAGGTGGGGCAGGTGCTGTTGCCCCCATTTTCTAGATTGCTTAAGGCTCAGGGAATTTGATTAATTTATGTATTTAAGGTCACAAAGCTAGCCAGTGTCCAAATGAGGCTTAAGCCCCACTTGTCACTCTGAACCCACAAAGATTTCCATGGCATAGCAGAGTTAGACACTGTATGTATAGCCAATGGACAGATGTTATGTGAAGATGAATGTTCAAAATGAGAAATAACTTTTAATAATTAAAGTTATATATAAGAACAGAATGAGTAACCTTATTTTTAAAATGAGTCCTCCATATTAGAAGCAAGTGTGGAATGGAAAGCGTTTTCCTGTTTGGAAGGGAGGGGGATATAACCTTTAAGATCTATTTGAAGGATAAAATATTGTGATTCCCCGTGTTTGTAAATGCTGCTTTTACCTGAGAGTAAAGCCTCAATAAAGTGGAGAAGGGAGGGAAAAGGAATGTGAGGGAACTAATGTTTATTTAATAAGTATTAAAGGTGGCATCCTACAAGATTTACATTTTCATTTAATCATTACAGCAACCCTAGTGGAATAGGTTTTTATTATCACCCTCCCAAATGTGCAAAAAAAAAAAAATATTTCAAGGTTAAGAGAGGCTAACAGATTTGTCTGCGACCACATAACTGGTAAGTGGATAAAACGGAATTCCATGTATCATTGCAATTCGAGCCAAGTAGAGGGAGAGAGAGGAATGCAGTTGGGTGATTTCCCCCAGCTCCCTCCATGTGGGGTCTCCAAGGCTGGCTGCTTGTCTGAACCAAAGGCACCCTCTCCAAGTTCATTCTCCTCCCAGGCACCCTCTCCAAGTTCATTTTCTTTTTACGACATCATGTTGTACCTGGTGGGACTTAAAAAATGCTTTTTGTTTGATTTCCTGATAAATGGGTCAAATAAATAGACAGAAGACAAAAAAAAAAAAAAAAGACTTGAAAATTAAGCCAAGTGTATTGGCAGGTCAGAATTGTATTGCTTTTGAGTAAAGTTTGCTGTATGACTTAAAGAGTAAGAGTAGATACCAAGGACATTTAATATGACATATGAGATTCAACAAGAACAAAGGATAATCACAGGAGATATTTAGACTCATTATCATAAAGGCATTCCTGACCAAACATGGAGGTGTCTAAAGTAGCTTTAATTCTAAGTTCCACACAACTAGAGCCTACAGTTGGTAATACATGTCTGTGTTAAAAAGCCACCCACTCACCTTTCCTGGTATTTTTGTGGACTAGACAGTTCTTAAATTACTTCCAAGAAACTCTGGCTTGAGTACAGATATGTGGAGCAAATTAAGAGATAATGTCAAATGTCTGCTCTTCAAGTATCCCCATGTATTTACGTTCACTTGTCTTGAGGCGTCCACTGGCATCTGCCTTCCACAGTGGCAGCGGCTGCTTTGGCTATGAAGTGCTGGAGAGGTGTGCTTGGCTAGATGCTTGATCCACCATGATTACTTTTCCCCTTGGAAAATATGGTATCCAAAACAGCCAGCCTGAAGGACATGCTGTTTTGATTGAAAATCCATTCATACAAACTGATGCAAGCCTGAAAAATAATCCATGTGAGATTCAAAGTAATTTTATATTTTAAAACCAATCCTCATGGTTTTCTGACTAGATATCATCGGCTGATGGTTCTCACAGAAAGTCCAAGCTGGTAGGAATTTTATTATAATCCTATGAGGGTGAGAGCTCATGGCGGGGAGCAGAGTTTCAGCCCATGTGATGGTATTGGAGCAGGGAAGAGAGATGGCCAACGTAAAAACTTTGCAAGTAAAGTATTCTTTATGGTTTTCAAGTTTGAATTCCATGTATCATTGCAGATTCAAGCCCTCGTTGCATAAAGAGTATAAGCTGCTCTGGATAAATTTTAGCACAGAATTGATTATGTGGTTAACTTTAACTGAACTAGCATTTTAGCCTGGCTTCTAACTGAGGGATTTTAGTCTTTACTCTTTTATAGGCTCCCAAACAGAGTGTGTGTGTGTGTGTGTGTGTGTGTGTTTTAAAATAAACCCTAGATATTTAAATTCCTAACAGTGAATATTTGAATACCCATCATTGTCTGTCTGATAGTAAATAACAGACTGGTTTTCTAAATGATCACTTTGGTTTGTGACTTTTCAAATAGTCATGGAGTTTGAAAGCAGGCAATCAAGGTCTATGACATTAAAATAAAATAGGCCATATAGTCAGCAGACAGAAGAGTAAAAAATGCTTGAAATCCAATTGAGAGAGGGAAATAATGGGCTCCAAGACATCTTAATTATATCAAGCTAGAAAGCAAACATGGGGGCCGAAGGTGTAGTGCTATGCTGGGTGTCTTCGGTTTACCCTGCCAGACCCACTCTCTGTCCCTTTCTGCCCCCACTATGTGCATTGGGGGTCAGACCTGCACTGAACATGCTAACAGGTTCCTTTGCCTTCCGCTTTCCGAGTTGGGTTAGGTCAACGAGATGTACTAAAAGAAAACCAGGAAAGGAGGTGTTTATACCACTGGCTCCCTCCTTGGGGACGTCTCTGAAAGCTAATGGAAGGTCTCAGCTCCTGTCAGGAGGCCCTCCCCACACAGCCCACCCTGTCTCACATTTCCCTCTCCCCTGCCCCTCATTCCCAGGCTGGTGAGACCCACGGATCCTAGCCTGGGTACTGGGTACTGCCCTGTTCCTTGTGCTTTTGCTATTATTATTAATATCCCCTTACTAAACTCTTTTCAAATTATTTTCTTCTTTTTTTTTTGTATGCCCTCTGCTTCCTGCATAATTTTAATCCTTGAATCATTAAAATAAATAGAAAACATAGAAGGAAGGAAGGAGGGAGAAAGGAAGGAAAGGAAGAGAGAGAGAAAGAATGAAACCAAGAACTCTGTGCTTTGTGGTGTCTTTGCGAAGCTGCTGAAGCAGAGTAAGAGACATCTGTGAACGTTAGTCCCTCTGATAATCCCTGAGGGCCGAGTCAAAGGCTATGGTGAGCCCTTGAGGAAGCGTCCTGGTGTTTCAGAGGTGCCTTTGTACTTGATTGCACTAAATAACAGAGAGGTAAGCATTGGTCACTTGAAAATCGTGAGACTAGCTTGTTCTGAAGGTGGATGCTATTGGATTTTTCTCAGGCTCTGTGCTTGTTCAATACGTGTTTGTCACACATCTTGGAGCTTTATTGGGCAATAGGTGCCCGGGTTTGTTTTTTTGTCCTTTTAATTATTGAGACAATAGTTTGTCTTTTCTAGCTAAATTGGGTGTTCAGGATTTCAACTCAACATGGAAGAGATTTACTTAATAATTCTGGAGGCAATACATCCTTCTGGAGGCCTTGCCTAGAGGAAAACATCTTTTTGTTTCTTTCTTTTTGGAATAGAAGAGGTAAATTGGGTGTATCCATTAAAATATAGACAAAGCTGAGGAAAAAAATTACGTTTCACAAGCTATTTGGGGGTCAAATTTTATTAATAACGTATTTCATATATATATTTTTGGTGAACGTTTCATAGGCAATTTATTAAATGGTTTAGGCTAAGTAATATTGAACATATAAAGCATTCAACAAATTATTTAGGATCCAAGTGGTGTAGAGCCTTGTATCAGGCAAAAGAGACCCAGTGTTGATCAAGATAGACAAGATTCTTGCTCTCGGAGGGCTGGTGGCAGCCGGCGCATGGATGGCTGAACAAAACCCATTGCCCCTACATGAAATGTGAAGCGAAAGCAGAAACTTTTATTATATTTTAGCCTCTAGTTCAAGTCATTTAGGGTTTATCAAATATAGATTCTTTTCATCATTCTTCCATGTGGGTGGCCTCACCGGTTTTTTTCCTTGCTTCCTGAGCTTTACATTTTTGCCATTAAGCACTTTTATCTTTTAGATGGTTACTGTATCAAAAACTACTTCCCAGAAAGCCGGCTGCGCAGTTTGCACGAAATACTTGTTACGCCTCTCTGGACTGCGTGTTTAGAGCACAGGGATGTTTGCTCTCCCTTTTCTCTGTGTGAATGCTTGGTTTGTGAATACTTCCTAATTACTAAGTATTCAGGAAGGACGATAACTTTCCAGGTTTGCAATGAACAAGATGAGCCCCGAGCAATATCTGGCAGGAGCTATCCTGCATAGCTTTCTTCCATCGTCTTTCTCTGACCAGAGAGGCACTCTGCTTTGCCTTCAAAAGGACTTTTATGAGCCAGATGTTCAACCCATATTGTATTTTGTGGCTTTGGAAAGAAATCTGAGCACCTGGACAAGTGCTAGGAGGAGGGAAATGTTTAAAGAATGGTAAGAAAATGCCCAAGTTACATAGTCCCTTGTAAGCACATGAGGCACCATAGTGTGATGAGTCCCTCCGTTGTTAGATGAAATGAGACAGGAAAAACTTGCTTTGTTTTTGTCACTAATGAGGTATTTCTATACAGCTGGAGGTTTCTAGACAATCACAAAGAAACTATACTTTATGAGAAATGCTATAATACATGTAATATCTGTGATTAAAAAAATAAGCAATTTTCCATTAACTGAAAGACATTGAAAACACATCCATTCTGAAAATTCATTTAATTTAGGACACAGTTCAGATTAAGTCCTGGAGTTGGTCTGCACAGTTCAATCTGACTGTTCTATAAATATAACTAAACTCTGATCACCATCAGCTGGAGGACAAAATTTTAAGCAGGGGAAGTGTTTTGACCATTCTACACCTCTCTTTTGTTTCCCTTTCATGACCTCATTATCCATAACTCTTTCTATCCGTTACAAGCTGAGTTCAGAAAAAACTTTCACACTCAGGTGTAAATGGCTCATCGGGTTAGGAGCTCCCATAGAGTGTGTGCTTTAACTGGATGCAAAGGCATAAACCTCTACTAGGGATTTAGGGTGTCAGGGAGCAAAGGGGTAAGATGGGGGGGGCAGTGATACTTCCTGATTGTCCCAAAGCCTCACCAGGTTGACAGATGCTATACCCTTCAGCACCACCATGTGTATGGGTCGAGGTGGGTGTTCCTGTTAAGTGTCATACATGCTAGGTTTTAAAGAAGTGTGCTTCCCAGCCCTGGGATGGAATGAACACCCTGCCTTATGTCTGATTTAGGTATTTTCGAATGAAGAAAAATAGAAATGAAGATTTCCCAGCTTTGCTTCCTATTTCTGGGCTACATCTGCATGTGCACATGTCATAATGTAGCAAGTCTGGCTCATTTCTTTCTCCCATTGAGTAGAAAGGAATGTCTGTCCCTGGATGTCAGAAAGAGATGCCAAAAGACAAAAGATAGAGACAGATCTCATATGACTACAAACGTGGGCTCTAGAGCCAGACTGTGTGGGTTCAAATCTTGACTCGTCAGTTTTTAGCTGTGACCTTGGGCAAGTTAATTAACTTTTCTCTTGTTTTAGTTTCTTTACCTGTAAAATGAGGAAACTACTAGT
>CAUYRT010070797.1:0-17131 GCA_963574885.1 Lepilemur ruficaudatus
GCTCTGCGTCACTCCACCGTGCCCACGTTAGTGTATAGCTCTTCACCCTGCTTTTGTGATTCCTCCCGAGAACATTTTTGATCTATTTTTCTTATTACACAAGTGAAACACATGCATTGCAGAAGACTTAAAAAATTCAGACAAGAAATAAAAAAAAAAAAGAAAAACAAAACAAGACAAAATGACCCATAATTCCACCCCTTGGAGCTATCCTGTTAACACAAAAACGTGTTCCTTTTCTATTTAAGCTCGTCTGAGAAATGCCCATGCAGCTTCCTGGATTTACTCTTCGCTGCGTTGTCAAACTTACATTTATTGAAATCTCCCATCCTTCTTTACTTTTTTAAAAGTTGTTTTGCATGCTTTTTATCTCAAAAATAATGCTAATGTATTCACATGTTTGAATTCAAACAACACAGAACAAGCCGAACATGAATGCAAGCCCTCCTTCACGCCTTCCCCTCCATCCATCCCACTCATCTCCCGAGGAAACCACTGCTAAAGGTGGTATTTGCAGACATTTTCCAATTTATTTTCATACTACAGTCAGTCATTGATACTTAACATAAAAGATGGTCTTAGACCTACTATTTTATTTCTCAAGCCTCTTGAATCATCTTTTCAATGTGTCTGGCCTTAAAACTAAACGTAGCATTTCCCCTGAGGTCAACTTTCTTTAAAGTCCAGGGCAGCACTGCTCAGCTTTATTGTGTGTTCAAAACACTTGAAGAACTTGTAAAAAGCTGGTTCTGAGTCAGTAGGTCCAGAGTGGGGCTGAGACTCTACATTTCTAGCCAGTTCATGCTGTAGTTCCCTGGAAGCAATTTGAGGAGCAAGGGTCCAGGACACTCATCTGCCTCAGGGAGGCATTCGTGACTCTTCAGCTTACAAAAGCCCCAAGACAACTGTTCCTCCTATGTATCCCACATACCTGCATCACAAGCCTTCCTGTATGGGCCAGACTTAAGCCCAATGCACAAATCTTCCTCAAGATTTGGGGTAACTGGTGGGATGGAGTTCCCTGGGGTTCTAGATCCCCAAATAAAAGGGAACTGAGTGTTCATGCCTCTTCTGCACAGGGGAAACATCCAGAAGAACAGAAGATATCATAGCTCTTATACCAAAGTCCCCAAAGGTGTGGCATGAACCCTTGACCAGAAGGCATCCAAAGGAGCAGCAGTGAGGAGGCTCTAACTCTAATGGGGGAAGAAGCCCAAAGAAGCACAGCAAGATCTAGAAACTCAGGTTTAGCTGAGTTTCTGAAGTGGTCAAGTCCTTTTTGGCAACTGAGTTGAGGTCGTGGATGGAGCCTGAGGAGCAGAGATGGGAGAGTCAGTGGAAGAAAATACATGCAGGGTTCACTGTGACCAAGGACACTAGGGTGGGGCTGCTGCAGTAGGAAAAGGACAACTATGTTTACACATGTCATCAGAGAAGCAGGGACAGTATGGGGTGGCGCTGTACACACAGGCCAGAAGAGATCACTGGGTGACAAGCCAGCGGCCTGCTTCTCTAACCTCAGCTGTGGCCCCTTTAGGAGGCTCGCTCGTTACCAGCTGTTACACATATGACAACACGGCTAATTCCACCCAGTATAGTTCTTAGTGATGCTAGCCCCTTGGCACTGCATAGTGAGCTCAGCACTGGGTTGTGGTGTTGGGGCAGTACCTTGGGGGTTAATCAGATGGTCAGATGTCTCATCAATGAGGATTTCCCCCATCACTATACTCTGAGAATCAAAGAGCTGGGATTTCTGCTTGGTTAGTGATAAAATAATGAGAGCCTAGAAAATACATTTCTTAGAGTGTCTACAATTAAGCACACCATGTTTCATTTTGCTTCATTTTTTAAGCTGTTGGCTACTAGAGGATAGCTTAAGTCTAAACCCTTTAGGAAAAACCCTTCCCTAACAAACCACTGTGTCTCAAATTTTCTTTGCTAATGTACAAGAGACTTTGCTCCATGATTTGTCTATTAATATAATTCCTCCCAGATCACTGAAACCTGCCCAAGAAAGCCAGTAGACACTTATTTGCATAGTTTTCATTCAAACCTATCAGGATATCCAAGGCAAAGAATGCAAGGGGTGGGGTGAGGGAACTCAATGCATATTTCTAATAAACCTCTCATGAACTTGACCTGCATGAGAATCATCAGAAAGACTTGGTCCTTTCCTAATTGAATCAGAAAAAGAATACTAGAAAATGAGTCATATGGTGGAACAAAGTGAATGGTATGTACTTCAGCCTCAACTCCAAGATAACTTTTTTTTACGGAACATTTCCAGGGAAAATATATAACAGAGACATTTGGCCAGACCATCCTACCCAGGTTGCACAAAGCCAAAGCTGGGCAAAAGAAGTCAGGGACCACCATCATCTGGGACATCTGTTTTGTCCCTCACTGCCTAGGTCCCGAAGGGCCTGCCTAAAGTGGGCACTGCATACATTTCCCTTTAAAGAATGAATGGATACACGGATGAGAGAATGATCACTTCTAAATCAATATCTCCAGCATCTCTCATTCAGCTCCAGGTGTCTAGTAATTATCTCTACTTAGATGCCTCCAAGGTGCTTCAAACTTATCACATCTAAAATTCCAACTCATCAAGCATCAACCCCTGTCCCTGCATACTGCTCCTTTGGGGTCCTGGAATTTCCATGCCATCTTTAACTGTCTGAACTTCTCTTTTTCACCTTCGTCATCTACAAAGCTCCCAGAGCAAACGTTAACTTCCTCTCTGATGCCCTCCTGGGACACATCTTGTCTGCTCTTCCTCACTGGCCTTCTTTCTTATTTAAAAATCAATATGAGTTTGATGTGATGTCTTTGCTTTTTATAAACTGGGAACGGAGGCTGAGCCACACACCTAGGCAACTGAGCTGCCTCTGAAGGGCAGAAACTCTTTTTTCTTTTCTATCTCATGTCTCTCTGGAGCTGCAATAAACAGAACCCTATTTGAGGGGAGTAGAGAAAGCCTAGAGCTCTGGATATTAACTGCATAAGTTCAAATCCTGGCTTAGGAAAAATCCATCTTATAATTGTGCAGGAGTTTTAATGTGGCAGGTAGGTTGCAGGAAGCCTACCCTCATAAGAAAAGAGCGAGCCAGGGAAGGGTAAAAGCTTTCATGTGACTAGTCTGCTTTCGAATATCTCAATGGAAAAGTAAGGTTTGAAACTTCTGACAAAGTCCACTGACTGCTCAAAGACCATCAGGATCACTTCTGTAATCATAAAAAAGTATATTTAGCTTGCTGAAGCAAGGGAGAATTCTCCCTAGGGCTGCAGCCTCCATCCCCCGGGCTGCGGACCAGTACCTGTTCACGGCCTGTTACCAACCGGGTGCACGTTAGAAGGTAAGCAGCAGGCAGGCGAGCCAGCGAACCTTCATCTGCATTTACAGCTGCTCCCCATTGCTTACATCACCACCTAAGCTCCGCCTCCTGTCAGATCAGCCATGGCATTAGATACTCATAGGAGCACGAACCCTACTGTAAACTGTGCATGCGAGGGATCTAGGTTGTGGCTCCTTATGAGAATCTAATGCCTGATGATCTGAGGTGGAGCTGAGGCAGTGATGCTAGGACTGCAGAGTAGCTTCAAATACAGATTATCATTAGCAGAGAGATTTGACTGCACAATAAATGTAATATGCTTGAATCACCCCGAAACCATCCGGCCCCCTGCTGCCCCCATCCATGGAAAAATTGTCTTCCATGAAACTGGTCCCTGGTGCCAAAAGGTTGGGGACCTTTGCATTGGGGGACCCCAGGCACTTGGGGGTGGTGAGGGCATTATGCTGGATGATTCTAAAGAAATCGGGGAAGCCAGGGCTAGTCCTGGATTGGATGCTCTCAAAAAGTGGGAATGTAATAAACAAGTATTTTTATTTAAGGGTGGGAGGATCAAAGCAAGGTTAGAGTTTGCAACAGGCAAAGCAGCAGCAGTCACTCAGAGGAGGGTGACGGTACTCAAAGAAGTGGATTTTCAGTCACTTTTGTGGTCACATCCTGGCTGCGTTATGTCCTGAACATGTCACAGAGAGGTTTTGCCCAAAGCATCGTTCCTGTATATTGTTACTTTTTCTGTCTTTTCTATGAATCTACTACTTATGAAAGGGTTTATTCTATTCCAGGCACTGCATTAATCACACTGTATCTGTCAACTCACTTATTATAAGACAGGTAGGCATTGTAGCCATTTTACAGATGAGAAAGGCTTAAAGATGTTAGTAACATTTTCACAACCACAGAGGTAAATAAATGTCAAAGTCAGAAATTGAATTCAGGTCTGAGCAACTCTAAAGCCTGTGTTCTTGCCTTCTACATGATACTGTCTCCATTCATCAGGACCAGTGTCTACTCCATTCATTCCTTTGACTATTACTGAACCCGTGGTGGCCACTGTGCCAGGCACTGGGGCTATCAGGTACCAGATGACATACTTTGCCCTCATAGAACTGAAAAAAGCCTCTTGATTCCAGAGCTGCACTGTCCAATATGGTATCCACTGGCCACATATGGTTATTTAAATTTAGATTCAAAATCAAATCAATTAAAATGAAACAAAATTAAAAATTTATTTCCTTAGTTACACTAGTAACATTTCAGTGCTTGATAACCCCACGTGGCCAATGGCCACTGTATAGGACAGTGCAGATAGAGAACATTCCATCACTGCAGAAAGTTCTACTGGACCGACTGGTTGAGATGAATCCACCCAGACTGGTAACTGACCAATGAGGCTGCAAGGATGTGGGAAGGGACTCTGTACTTCAAAAATCTGCATATTGTTTGAATTTTTTTTACAGTTACTTTTGTAATTTTACAAGAGAAAAGGATGGCATGCCCCCATGGCAGGTGTTTAGTCCTTATTAAGATCACACCCCGCATTTTTTTCATGACCCCTGACATCCCACTCAGGAGTCCAGCAAGGCATGGCCAGGTGCTGCCAGAGGAGATGTTCCAGCAAGGTGGAAGTGGAGACGGTCCCTGGCCAGAGGGAACACCAGCCTGGGAGGGTCCCCTCGGGCCATGGTTGACCATCATGCCCAATCTCATTCCCTTCTGGGCTGTGTTTTTCAGTCACTTGGGACAAAAATGATTTGAGCATCTATCAACTGGAAAAGCAGAGGCCGAATTATTTTTCATCCTTGGAGTTCTGGAATCTGATGGGGACAGGGCAGGCATGGGGAGGGCCACCTCCAAGGGACCCCAAGGTCTCCCAGGAGACGGGGCCCTGGGAGGGTGGGAGAGGACACGGCTCCTGGGGAGGACAGACACCCTGGCACGATGGATGGCACAGGGCTAAGTTCAAAATGCCACCTCGGGGTCGAATTGGCAAGGACAATGGAGCTGATATCTGCTCCATGGTTTCTCAAACTGGAGCAATGACAAAAGTGAAGACAAAGCTGGAAGAAAAAGAGATGGGATGGAGTAGAAGCATCCCCAGGAAGCAGGTGGGAAGGAACATCACAAAATTTTTCACCTCAAATGAAACTTGGATTTGAAATGTTAAACATCCTTCTGGTTATTATCCACAAGACAGAGTGAAATGAAATTTCCTGAGATTATAAATAAATGGAACAAACTTTGAAACTCTGGTTTATAGTTGCTCCGGGCACCTCATTTTCCCTCCACCTGAAGGAAGTTTATTTCTTGACTGGGATTCAGTTTTTTCTTAACAGCAACAACAAAAACAGTGAAAAAGACATAGTAGCTTTAAAGGTGGCTCTTTTGAGAGTCCTCTTCCTTTTTCAATCTGGAATTTAAACTGACACATTTGTCTTCACCACTGTTTTCTCTGGAAGGTTTAGAATGGTCCCTCAATAAGACATTTGTCACTATAAACATAGTCCAGGCAGGAAAGTGCCTTCACCCTTGTTCTCCTTTGAGAATGTTGATCCTGCCATACTGTTCTATACCTCTGCACCTTTACTTAATGCTGTTGACTCTGCCTGGAATATCTATCTTCCCTTCAGGCAGACACTGCTCAGATTCCACTTCTCTTATAAGATGCAACTCCTCTGAGTCAGAATTGATGTCATCTACTTCCTATTGTGGTTTGCGTGAGAACCAGCTGAGATGTGTCCATCTCCTGCAGCGGACTGTGAGCCCCCACAGCGACGGACAATTCCTGTTCAGCCCTGTGTCCCTGCTGACCCAGTGTCTAGTCAGTGGTGGTGTTAGGTGTCCATCTCTGCCTCCAGTCCCACGATCACCACCCTGTTCCCTTCAGTCAAGTGAGTACTATCCAGTGAGCCAACCACATGCTATGGGGAAAAAAAGTTGTGGTAGGTTGAGTAATGGCCCCCAAAAGGTCCACATCCTTGTTCCTGGAATCTGTGAATGTTACCTTATATGGCAAAAGGGATTTTACAGATGTGATTGAGTTAAAGATCTTGAGACAGGGAGATTATCTTGGATTATCTGAGTGGCCCTGATGTAATCTCACAGGGTCCTTACAGGAGAGAGGTAGGAGATCAGAGAGGAGCAGGCAATGTGAAGATGAAAGCCAAGGCAGCAAAGGCAATGTGGGGGGCCCATGAGTCAAGGAATAAGGACGGCCTCTAGAAGCTGGAAATGTCAAGGATTCTCCCTTTGTGCCTCCAGAAAGGAATACACCTTGAATATACCTAATATACACATGAACAGAGAATGGTCTCAGTCTTCCAGGAGCTCATTTGCTTTTTACTCAAGGGAGTAAACCATGACAGTGGTTGGAGGTGAGAGGGAATGAAGGTCTACACCAAGGCAGAAACACTGGGGACGGGGATGGGTAGTCAACTAGGGGATCTACCTGCGTAGAAATTGACAGGAGGGACAGGAAGCCAGAGGCAGAGGGCGGGGAGTGTAGGCTCTCAGTTCTTTGCTCTCTTTGCTCTTTCATTGACCACCTCTGCCTTGATTTCAACATCTCACCAGCCACCCACCTCATCTGAGTGTCTATCCTTCAAAATGATCTTTATTCCTTTAAGAAGCCCAGTTCAGGCCGGGCAAAGTGGCTCACACCTGTGAATCCTAGCATTCTGGGAGGCCGAGGTGGGAGGATTGTTTGAGCTCAGGAGTTCGAGACCAGCCTGAGCAAGAACGAGACCCCATCTCTACTAAAAAATAGAAAGAAATTAATTGGTCAACTAAAAATATATAGAAAAAATTAGCTGGGCATGGTGGTGCATGCCTGTGGTCCCAGCTACTCGGGAGGCTGAGGCAGAAGGATCGCTTTAGCCCAGGAGTTTGAGGTTGCTGTGAGCTAGGCTGACGCCACAGTACTCTAGCTGGGACAACAGAGTGAGACTCTGTCTCAAAAAAAAAAAAAAAAAAAAAAAAAGAAGCCCAGTTCATTCCAATTTGGGCTGGGAAAAAGGAAGCTGATTAGACTGATTCCCACCGAGATGAAAACAACTGATAGTGCCTTTAATCTCCCCAGGCATGCGAGCATTTACAACAAGACATTACCTAACTCAAAGGGCTCCGTCTCTCACTGGTGGTTCTCTAAACCGTAACATTAAGGCAAGAACTCCATGGTGGGTGAATCTCTTGGTTAAGAATGTTTTCTGGGTTCTGAATCGCCTTTCTTGCACACCACCAGCTGACCACAGAATGTTCTTGTGTCATCTCTGGCCTCTCTCCTGGTAGCTCTTCCAGGTCCAGTCCCTGACCTGTTTGTTGTTTTGCCCCCTGAGGACTAAGCCTGGGGTTTCCTGTGTGGCCAGCACATTCAGTTACCTGATGTTATCAATTGTGCTCTAGCTGCTTCTCATGTGAATGCCTGTCTGCTTGACTAGAGGGCAAG
Organism: Lepilemur ruficaudatus; assembly: GCA_963574885.1. Taxonomy (NCBI): domain Eukaryota; kingdom Metazoa; phylum Chordata; class Mammalia; order Primates; family Lepilemuridae; genus Lepilemur; species Lepilemur ruficaudatus. The sequence goes on from CAUYRT010070797.1 coordinate 7,795, forward strand.
TTAGGAAGAGACCGTGTTGTGCAATGGAATGAGATACCGGCTTTGCCAAGTACCAGCTATGTGGTCTTGGGCACATCACTTTAGTTCTCTGAGGCTCTGTTTTCTCATCTCATTAGTAATCTCTGCCTCCTAGGACTGTTGTCAGAGACACATGAGTTAACATTTGTACAGGGCCTGGCAAGAGGCAGGTTCTCAATAAACGAGAGCCGTGATTCCAGCACTTTGTGGCTCCCTCAGCAGCCAACAGGGCGGAACGCACAATACTGACAAGGAGCAGCACTTTCCAGCTTGCCGTCTGCGAACCGTAGAATCGTTCAGTGGAGGGAGATGTCCTCCACAGAGCCAGACATTACAGGGCTTTTTGTTTGTCTATTTTGTTTCAAGGATTCTGAAGTGGAATTTAAGGAGTGTTTCTAACAGTGTACCAAACTGGATTTTAAAAAAATCACATATTCACCAAAGTTTTGGATTGGGGAAGACCTCAAAGGTCATCAAGTACAGATAATTTACCCAGTGCAACACCTTCCTGGAGGGTGGTAAGCAGTATGCACTTCAAAGATGCCCGTACCCTAATCCCTGGTACTTGTAAATAAATATGTTACCTTCTCTGCAAAAGGATTTTGCAGGTGTGGTTAGGTTAAGGACCTTAAGATGAGGACAGTGTCCTGCATTATACAAGCGGGCCCAGTCTAATGACATAGGTCCTTAAAAGCGGAAAACCTTCCCCAGCTGTGGTAAGGAGACGTGATTTCAGAAGAACGGTCAGAGAGATGCAACATTGCTAGTTTTGAAGATGGATAAGGAGAGGAAGGGGCCACAAGCCAAGGAATGTGGGTGGCTTCTAGAAGCTGGAAAAGGCAAGGAAATGGATTCCTCCCTAGAGCCACCAGAAAAAAATATAATCTTTCTGGCACCTTGATTTTAGTGGGACCTGTGTTGGATTTCTAACTTACAGAACTGTAAGATAATGGATTTGTGATGTTTTAAGCCATTAAACTTGTGCTAATTTGATATGGCAGCAATCAAGTTAGTCTTAGGAAACTAAGACAAGGGGCAACAAACACAAATGCCCAGAGGCCAGCATGGTCATGTCAATAGTTGAAGCAGCTTTTACTTGCCTATAATAAACATACCCAGCAACTTCTCTCATCTTCTGCAGCATGTTACAGTCCATCGCTATTCTGATCACCTTCCTAAACGTACTTCTGTGTAGAAGCTTCCATCTTACACGGAGCACTGGGAACAAATGCAACACTCCGTCAGTTACTCCACACCTGAAGAGTGCAGTATGGACCCTGTGAGCCTTACCTCCTTCCTACAGCCTAAGATTAAGCATTTTTTGCAGCCAATTCATGCTTCAATTCACTCTCAAACCAGGTTTACCTCATTCAGTGAACTTTCAAAATGCAATTGTGGGGCAAATAAGTAGGTACATATGAAATGTCATATGGCCCCCCGAAACCCAGGCCTTATACAGTTTCATCATTGGTGGAAACAGGCTCATTTTCCAGATTTATAACTATCCTGAAAAGCAGATGGAAACTAGAAGGCTGGATGGCTATCACTATGATTATAGCCTTTTACCATGACCTTTTTTTTCATTTTTGGTTTTGTTTTTAGGTTATTTTCTTTTTCAAATTACTAAAGAAATGTAAAATTTAGAAAGTTTGCCACATTCCCACCCTAGATATATTTATCAACAGATAAGAATCTTAAAGCTAGCATTTTTATGCATCTAACCAAAGAAAATAAACAATTGTGTGTATATAAGATAATTTTTTTAAAAAATGAAGCCCCTAGGGGTATATGGGGCCATTCAAACATTCATTTTCAGCTGTCTCAACCTCCACATCCCTAGCATAACTCAGAAACCACACTCTGAGCAAAAAGGCTGAAACAGGGTAAGATTTCCAATCACCAAGGAAAGGGGAACCCTAGTTAACACTTGTGGAAGGTTTTCTAATTCCAGAGAGTGCACTAGTTCCTTTAATTCTCATAAGGACCCTATGTGGTAAGTACCATTATCATCAGAGCCCCCACTTTACAGATGAGGAAACTGAGGCACAGAGAGGTTTGATAGTTTATCCATGGTCATGAATCTAGCATGTGGTAGGGCTGGGATTTGAACCAAAGCAATCTATCAGCAAAAAAAAAAAAAAAAAAAAGCTACATGCTTAACCAACTTGCAACACTGCTTCTCAGAGGAGAGATTAATTGACTTTGCTACACTGCACTGCATCTATTAAGGCAGGGAAACAAACTAGCAGACTGTATTTTTTTCTAAAAATAAGGATTGAAACAGAGCGGCTTTATGAAAAATTCAATGAATCAAGACACCCTATTTCCATAATAATTTTAAAAGACTTTTTTTCTGATTTAAAAAGTAAAAATACATGTTCACTGTTGAAATTTTGGGCAATATAAAAAGTATAATGAGGAAAATAAAAATCACGTGGTTTCACTTAGCTGCTTCTATGAGCCAAGTCAATGTTTCTCAAAGTGAGGTCGGGAGACCAAGGATAACGGAATAACCTGGAGCACATCTTAAAAATGTGGATTTCCACCCCGGACCTGCAAAAGTAGAACCTTTGAAGGATGGTACCTTAGAATCCTAACATGCAGCAGCACTTCACAGCTTGCAGCCCTGTAAACTGTAGAACCCATTCAGTAGAATCACATGTTCTCCATGGACTCAGACACTGCAGTGCCTATGCAAATACTCACTTGAAAACTTTTATTAGATGTTCATTTTATCTCAAGGAGTCTGAAATGGAATTTAAAGACTATTTCTAATAGCATACTAAATTTTAATAATATTTGTTTAATGTTAAAATTAAATTTTAAAAGTAAAAATTAGACTCTTAGTCATTCTTATGTCCAATAAAGTTTGAGAATCGCTGCCCAAGGCTTAACAAAAGAAGTCCAGAATTCTTGGATCCAGAAATCAAAACTCGTACTGCCCCCAGAGAACACCACTTCCCTTCCCAAACCAATTGTCTCTAGGGGCAGTTAAAAAGGGGAACTGAGGAAACCAAGCCCCATTTGGAAGGCAAGCTTAGGATGGGAGAAAACAAGACCTTTGCAGATTTACTCGAAGGGTATATCCTGGCCTCCAGCTACAGACTCTGTGCCTAGGTCAGCTAGCACTTCAGTGTAGCCTCAGAGGGCTCCAAGCAAGGTTTACGTCCTCAGCTCTGAGCCTGATTCAGAGACCTGCATTTAGCTTTGCTTCTTCAGAAAGCAAAATGGCTCCTCTCCATTAATACCAGGCCCATGTTCTAGCTATTAGCCAAACAAAGGATTTTCCAAATATGGAACCAAAAAAAAGCATGTGCGCTTTGAAGGCCACAATAAAGCTCAAATAGCTAAAACTTATTAAAAAGAAAGCCAACAATTGATGCCAAAAGCGTGAGTCCTTAACAGAACAGCAAGACAAAAGCCAGAAAGAGGAACAAAAATATGCATTGTAGGGGAGGGGCCGGCAGGGAGGTGTAGATTTATATGGAAGAGCTGACATCATTGTTTCCCAATAATACTCAGCGTGCAGGAAACAGATGGGAAAGAAGTGGTGGAAGGGGCTACTTATGGCAACAGGGCAAGCTCTCGGTTTAGAATCCTGCCATTTGGAACCTAAATGTTTTACTTTGAAAAACTAAGGATGGCAACTCGATTGCCAGAAGTTTTATTAAAGTCTAACTGAATCTTGTTGAACTTATCATCTTAGACATGCATGGCGACATGGAGCTCTACATATCAGACCCTGCTTCACTGCCAGCATAGTGTGGCTGGTTGGATCCAGAGCAGACAACGCCATGGAGGAGGAATTTAACGTCACACAGACATGAATGGAGTTCTGCTTCTCCCACTTCCTGGCTGGGTGACTTCAGGCAAATTGATTAACCTCTCTGAGTTGGTCCTCATTTATAAAATGGTGACAAAACAGAACTTTCCATATATACACAATGAAAAGAGGTCAAGGTTGGGCATTTATGTCCTACATCCAGATTTAATCAAGAAGTTTAATTAGGGTGTCAGCATCATTTTTAAAAGTTTTATATTTTAACAGAATTCTCTGTTCTTCTGTGCTTAGGCAAGACACAGAACAACCAGCCAAACCAATGGCTAATCTTGTTATCATCAGCTGCTCTGCACCCGCCTGAGGGTAGGTTCACTCCTCTGCCACTGAAGACAGGCTTCTGTCACCCCAGCCAGGGTCTCCTCCTACTCCCCAATCCTCGTCACTGTAAGTCACCTTCAGCTACCTTTCCCGGAGTTTAAGCCTCTTCTCTCCCAGGGTGCAGGAGGGCGTTACCAGTTCCAAGTGTCAGGCAAAACCACGTGGTTTCCTGCCTCTAGAAAGCAACCACCCCATCTTCCCATAGCTCTGTCATAACTCACAGTCAGATGATGTTTGTTTTATCCTTTTATTGATTTTCCCCCCGCTACAAACAACCCATTCTGTCTGCTAGTTCTCTTTCACTTGACTGCCTCACATGTGCACGTCCTCTGCTTGTGTGTCCTCTACAGCCCGCATGCCATTTGTACTTCTTTTAGTCATTTTCCATCTTATGAATCCTCTAGGCTGAGAGCAACTTGAGAGCAATGTCTAGCACGCTGGAGTCCCATTACTTGTTGCATTGAATTAAAAGCCCCACACAAATATAGTTTCTGATTAAAAACATGAAAAGAGCCAGGAAAAGAAATATGCAGAATCACACAAATTAGTTTAATTGCTTTCACAAAGGCTATAGATTTATTTATGGTTTGCTAGAATCGTAGCCTATGTCAAGCTATTTGCTAGTGTCTATAACAGTGAGAGCTGATATATGCTGCTTTTCAGAGGAAGGAGGCGTGACATTCACCCCTCTCTCTCCAGGGGTGGTGGGAAAGGGGCCTGCCAAAGGCATTCTGGGCCAGCATCAGGCCATGGGTGTGGTACCAGGGCCTGGTATGCATCAGCCAAGCTTGGACTAGAACAAAGAGTGCCTGAGACTCGATCCCAGAAACTTAGTTGGTTCTGGGGCTCCGCCAAGAATGTGGTTCATACCAAGGAGTGACTGGTGAGGCACTAGCAAAAGGCAGCAGTTCTGGGGAGTTCTGTGCAAAGCCTCGGTTGGTTTCTATTCGCGGAGCAGCTATTTACCCCTGTGGGGACCATTAAACAATCAAATTCTTGATAATCCAGCACATCAGCAATGTCTCTTGTCCTGAGCTTCCAGAGGGTTCTAACACTGGTTTTTTGAAGGAGGAAATAGACTGAATCAATCAACTGCTGTGTTTTCACCATGGGACTCACCCTGAGAGAGGCACAGTGAGCTGCAGCATATGACCTGCCTTCTCAGAGCTTACCATCTACATGCATGCACACAGGCAGTTAGAGAACAGAACAGCAGGTAGAATGGAGACCAAATTGGGTGCTTCTGACCCGAAGGCAGTGGGTGCTCCAAGAAGGGAGGAGGATTGTGGCTACAGTGGGAAGGGAGGGACCTAGGAGGAAAAGGTAGTGTCTGGTTGGACTTTAAAGCTGGTAGGTGGCTGGCATAGTGGCTCACACCTGTAATCCTAGCACTCTTGGAGGCTGAGGTGGGAGGATCACTTAAGCTCTGGAGTTTGAGACCAACCTGAGCAAGAGGGAGACCCCATTTCTACAAAAAATAGCAAACTTATCAGGCGTGTTGGCACACACATGTAGTACCAGCTACCCCTGAGGCTGAAGCAAGAGGATCACTTGAGCTCAAGAGTTTGAAGTTGTAGGGAGCTATGATTGTTACCAAAAATTCAGCACTTTCCCCGAGGCCGCATCAGAAGGAAGAGGACAAGTGGTTTGAGGAGAAGGAAACAGGAGTTTATTAATTTGGCAGCAAATGAGGAGATTGGCAGATTCAGTCTCAAAGTACCAATGTCTTGCTTTTGAGCACAGTTTTTAAGCGTTCTAATTAATCCTATAATCCCATATTCGTCTAAGACAATCTTGTGACCTCCACCTGAATAATTTCCTTGACCCATCTCCTGTGGCACAAAGAACAACAGACATTCTCCTGCTCTTCTCAAACACTGGCCTGAGGCATGGATGTAGGATTTAGTTCTCAAAAAGGGTGAGGGGGTTTTGAAGAGAGAGAAAATATTTTTACCATTTTTCAGGCCATTTTCTCTGTTACACGATGATGCCTATATTCTAGCCAGGGCGACAAAGTGACACTGTCTCCAAAAAGAAAAAGAAAAGCTGGTAGGGTTTTAGGTGTGTGCAAAAAGTTCCTGGCAGAGGGTAAAGTGCTGTGTAAATGTCAATTGTTAAATTATGACTCTTAATAGTCTAGGATGATGGAAAAACAAAGCAAAGGGAGAAAAACCATTTTTTATAGGGTTTTTTGGGGTGGGCAAAACTGTAAAGTTAATGCCAAATTATGAAATATGCTATTCTGGGAGATGTGATTTCGTGCCTAAGACTGTGGTCTTGGAAGTCAGACGGATATACATTTAAATCCTGCTTTTCCCATCTCTATAATCTCAGCAAATGATTCAACCTCTTGGACCTCAGTTTTCTCCTCTTTAAAATGGAGATAAAAATGCCCAATGCTTAAAGATGTTGAAAATATTACCTTGTAAGCGTAAAGTGACTGGCACATAGTTAAGCAGTCAACACAGGTAATAGCTCTTATGACCAATATTAAGAGTTAAATATAACAAGTTCTGATTTGGGACTTAGATTTCATTCCTGGATCTTTTCTCTCCTTCCATGAGACCTCACTTCCTCCTCCTCCCTTCAATCACCCAGCAGCCTGATGTTGGCATCTTTCTCTATCAGAATTTGCTCTTAGAAAAAAATCTAGTGCTAGCAGGTATTCTCCTCTGAATTGCAGTCAGCCTGTTTGCTCCCAGGGGTTCTTTATTTTAAGCCTTAGTCAAAATCATATCCTGGGAGGAAGATTAGAGGGATGGAGTGCTCTCCAGACTCCGGAAGTTCCAGCAGGCTGTGGCCCTGCCTCAATTAGTACCTGACGCCAGCCCTTTGAGGAAGGAACACCAAGATCAGCTCGACTTAAGTGCAGCAGTGTTTGGGCACAGAGAGAATTGGGTGGGAGATGTACCCATAAGCAAAAAGAAAATTAACTGGAAGTGTGAGAATCAGTAGAAAAATGCCACACTGGCTTAAATACATGGCAAGCAATGTGTGGGGGAAAAATTAGCTCCAAGTTCCTGGGACTCAAGACTAGTCTGGAGGAGCCACTGGAAGAGGGTAAAGTCCGGGGGCCCAGAGGCCAGGGTGGGCAGGCAGCGCAGCCGGAGCAGTCTGTTCTGCAGGGAGTGAGCAATAGGCAGCTCCCTATCGCTACTTTGTTACAGAGTATTTAGCTACAATATCTAATGGCAAAGGAGGTGAGTGGGATGACAGTTCTCATGCCCAGAGCCCTGGAACGTTCACTCCATGACCTTCTTCCACCCACCACTGTAGAGCCACACACGCAGCCACAACAAAAGGAAACCTTTCTGCAGGGAGATGATTCCCAGGAACAAACAGTCCCCAGCAAGGGCTTCAGAATTGTCTTGGTCAATCAACTTCTGGAATTTAGAATGTGTTCCCCTTACCCCTTACCACAGAAAAGGCTTCCAGCTAGCCCACGGATGCCTAATGGATTGGGGGAGGGAGGACGAAAGGAATGCATCAAAAACTATAGCTCTAAGGGCATTGGAGAGCTTGTCCGCCACTTACATATAGCATCATCTGTGGGAAAATGTGTTCCTAGTTTTAACATAGTTCTCCGTCCCAGCATAGGAGCAGCCTCCAGCACCCACCTCCAGCAGATGGTTCTTTGGGCTCCAGGGTAGGGCTGGGCGACAGGGGAGTGGGCTTCTTTAGCAGCACCAATGCCTGGGCCTCCTGAGGCTGGAAGACATCTGCTCGGCTGCCAGTGGGGGAGGACAGGAGGAAGGGTGAGGCTGTCCCTGCGGTCAAGGGGCTCTTGGCAGAGGTCTAAAGAGTGGGCAGGAAGGAGGCCTGTGGGGAGGTACAAGTAGCTGTTTCTATTCTCTGTGTGGGTTGTCATATCCAGGCTATACAGAATAAGTTACAGCTCGGCTGCAAGTTATCCAGTCGGTTTGCCCCAGGTTTAGAGCCTTACTTCTCTCCTTTCAGTTCTTCCTGGTTTTCACTGTGGGAGCCCAGATGCAGGGATGTTTCTCTAAACTCAAACCCGTGAGGTTGCTGTTCTACCTCCACAAGCTCCCCACCTAGGACCTGACTTCTCCTTCAGTTCCCATGGGTTCAGCAGTGGCTGGCTGTGTCTTCCCCAGGTCTTGCAAGGGCTCTTTAGTTTCAGGTTGTCACTTTGCACCCACAACACTGTACGTGATGATCCACTCCACAGTGACTCCAGGAAACCCCTGCATGAACTGGCCTCTCCACTCAGTGGGGCAAGCAATCTGCTCCCTGTTCCTTTTAGGGATTGAGTCACACCATCTAACCATACATTCACTCATTTCACTGGAGGCTCATTCATTCTGTCATGCTTGGTAAGTTGATATGCGAAGGTGAATTCAGAGTCTCATAATAATAGCTACGCTTATAGTTTACCACGTGCGTGCCTCTGCTAAGTGCTTTACCCATATTCACTCATTTATTTTCTTGTCAATCCTATTATTTCCATTTCACGAGTGAGGAAACTGAAGCCTAGAGAGGGTAAGTAACTTGCTCCAGGGTCACTCAGCTGGGAACAAGCAAAGTTGGGATTCTATCCCAGGCAGTAAGTTTCCAGAACTCTTCATTGAAGCCCCCAGCAGAGACTCCTGACTTGGGAGGATCAGAGAAAGTTTCCAGAGCCTCAAAGCTGAGACCCAAAGGATGAGGAATTGGTTGGGGAAGGTGTGATAACAATGTGCCAGGCAAGATGCTAGGAAGGAAACAACTAAGCCAAAGAGAAAAGCCCTGCCTTCATTCTCCATTAAAGGTTAAATCTTATCTTGAACAGAAAAATGTTTACCTTCACTGCTAAGACTTTGCTCCTGTTTATGTTTGAGTATCTCATCCATTTAATTGGAGATCAAAGCTTTCGCATTTTCTCCTTCAACTTTCCCTTCAGCTATGATGGCTAACTTCAAAGCTTAATTGGTCCTTTGGCTTCTCAAAGTTTGTTCACATCCCTTTGACTGTAAGTTGTTGAGCCTGGAGCCCATTTTTCTCTCCTTTCCATAGTATGTAGCACAATGCCTTAATAAATACTAGTCAAATAAATGAATAAACAAAGTGAGAGAATCATTTAGCTTTAGAAATGTAGAACAGCTACATCTAAAAGTTCCCATTGGCTGGGCACGGTGGTTCACACCTATAATCCCAGCACTT
>CAUYRT010070798.1:0-38305 GCA_963574885.1 Lepilemur ruficaudatus
CAATTAATTTCTTTCTATTTATAGTAGAGACGGGGTCTCGCTCTTGCTCAGGCTGGTCTTGAACTCCTGACCTTGAGCTATCCACCCGCCTCGGCCTCCCAGAGTGCTAGGATTACAGGCGTGAGCCACCGCGCCTGGCCAGTTGTAGGTTTTTTTAAAAAAATATGTTCTTAATCAAGTTTAGGAATTTCCCTTATGTTATTATTTTTTTGAGGGTTTTAAAAAAATCATGAATGTGTGTTGGATTTTTGTCTGATGCTTTTTCTGCATTATTGATATGATTATATGATTTTTCTTCCTTAATTTGTTAATGTGGTGGGGTTTTACATATATGGTAGGGATTACACTGATTAATTCTGAATATTGAAACAGCCTTAAATCCCTGGGGAAAAAACCCCATGTGGTCATGATATATGGTTCCTTTTATACACTACTAAATTCTATTTGGCAATATTTTATGTTATTTTTGCATCTATACTAATAAGGTATATAGGTTGGGGTTTTTTCCCCCTTTTATTGGATTGTTTTTGTCTAGATTTGGCATCGCGGTAATGCTAGCTACATAAAATTAATTGGGAATTGTTCACTCCCCTTATATTTTCTAGAATAGATTGTGTAAAATTGGTATTAATTCTTCCTTAAACATTTGGTATAATTCTCCAGTGAAACCATCTGGGCCTGGGGATTTCTTTTGTTGGTAGTTTTTAAAGTATGAATTCAATTTCCTTAATAATTACAAAGCTATTTAAATGATTTATTTCATATAGGGTGAGTTGTGGTAGTTTGTTTTTTGAGAAAGGAGACATTTCATTTATTGTCCTGTGCATATATGTAGAGTTGTTCGTAGTATTTTCTTATTATTCTCTTGATATCTGCAGGGTCTGTAGTAATAGCACCTGTTTAATTTCTGATATTGGTAGTTTATGTGTTCTTTTTTTCCTTCTCAGTTTTCACAGAGATTTGTCAGTTTTATTGATCTTTTCAAAGAACCAGCTATGTTCCATTGATTTTTCTCTATTGTTTTTCTGTTTTCAATTTTATTGATTTCTGCTGTTATCTATATTGTGCCCTTTTTTTCTTCTTGTTTTGGGTTTATTTTACTCTTCTTTTTTTAGGTTGAAATTCTTTTCTTTTAGCACTTGAAAAATATTGAGCCACTTTCTTCTGATTTCCATAGTTTCTGATGAGAATTCTACTATTATTTGAATGTAAGGTGTGTTACCTATAGGTAAGGTGTGTTTTCCTCTTGCTGCTTTCAAGATATTTTCTTTGTCTTTCATTTTTCCAATTTCAATTTTGATACGAATTGGCCTAGATTTCTTTGTGTTTATATTATTTAGAGTTTGGTCATCTTCTGAAATCTGTAGTTTTACATCTTTTGCAAAATTTGGAAGTTCTCAGCCATGATTTCTTTGAGTACTTTTTCAAAAGTTCCCTACCTTCTTTCTTCTCTTCTTTCAGGGCTGTGATGACACAAATGTTAGCTATTTTGTGCTAGTTGCAGAGGTTCCCAAGACTCTTTTTAAAAATTCCAGTCTGTTTTCTTTGTGTGTGGAATCAACTTTGGGTTAGAATGAATGTTCCTCACAAGTATTTCCTAAGCTTGCTTAAGGGTTAGAATCACCTTGGGTGTTTGCCAAAAGTACATGTTTCCAAGCCGCTCCTTGGGAGATTTGATCATCAGGTTTAGGGAGGAGTTGGGAAACAAGTGTCCCAAGCAATTTGTATCATAAGGCAAAATTGGGAAACAGTACTTAACAAGAAGTTTTGATGGAGTGGAAGCTAACTTGAAGTTGAAAAACAAGGTCCCTGGAGTTTTAGTAAGAATAGCAGGGGTGCAAGGGATGCTTTGCACATACAACCAACTTTCATGACCAAATGTTATTTATACAACTGAATATGGGCAGAAAAGTGAGAATACTTCAATAGGCAGGTTTGAAAGTGGAAAAAAATAAAACCCCCCAGGCATTTCCATAAAGAATATTTATCCAGGTAATAAGGTTTTGGAAAGGCTGGAAAAACAAATCAAGGAAAGGCGAGGTTACCCAAATAGTCATAACTCCAGGAAACGACTAGCACCCCAGGGATGGAGAAGCTAAAAGGGAAATAGGGTGACCTAGAACTGAGGCTGCTGAGGTTCCTGCTTTGGAGTGGATCCCAAGCTTAGCTATTCCTATGCTTAGGGATTGACGGGAGGACTGCTAAAAGTGGGGGGTGGATGGGGAAAGGGGGGAGAGAGAGAGAGACAGAGAGAGAGAGAGAGAACACCATGGCTTCTGCCCTCCTCCGGCTCTTCAGTCTCCCCAGTGCCTCCCATTGGCTGAACCTAGCTGGAATTCATCTGGGAGCGGAGTGTGGGAACTGTAGCTTGCAGCTGATACAGAGTAGAACACAGATGGTGGGCGCGGGGCTGAGGGCCAACATGCAAATCACCAGCCAGAGGGTCCAGTCAAAACAGGGTCATCAGCTGATGCAATCTGTAGGTGGGACTGGTTGACATTTAGGTTTGTAACAGTTTTGTCCATTTTACTTAGAAGTATTGGTTAACACTCTGTATGATATAGTTTATGACTTAACAAATGGAAAGAGAGTCTATTATCGTCGTCTAAGTCAGAAGTTGAAACTAGCAGCCCTTGGGATGAGTCAAGGGCACATCCTTATTTCGAAAAGCTTATGTGCTTTTAAAAAGTTTGAATTGGTTATCAAATGTAAAAATTATATTTCACCTAAAAATCAAGAATTTCAGCTTCTCTTGAAAAATCATGATATTTGGCAGCATTGAAATCTCATTCCAACATGGCAACAATCAATCAGGTGGAAGGGGTGTAGTGGCAGCCCTGTGTAGACAGAGCATATGTCTTTCCTGTGTGTCTTCTTAACATTCTGTGCCCGGTGTCCATGGGCATTTGAGTTTGCCACCCCTGGTCTTAACACACCATGACATTTTTAGTTTGTAAATTTATAAAGTTTTAGTTATAAGCTTATAAAAACTGTGAGAAAATAGGGTTATCTGTCCCTGAAGTTATATACTACTAATGTTTGTGAGCCATAACAAGAAAGAACATTGATAATGATGATGATGAAGAATCTACTAGTCACCAGGTGGCAATGTCTAGAGGTGAACACTGATCATCTGGGAAGATAATAAAAATCTCCTTTAGCCCTGCAAACTTAGCCTTTTAATGTGACCAAAATGTTTCATTCGTGGGGCTTTTGTTTGTTTCTAAAAAATTTGGGTCTAATGCTAAACTTTTTCTAGATACTTAATGCTGAAGTTCCTACCCATCCTATCATTATAGGGAAGAGTAGGATCACAGTTATGTATAATCCTCTTTCCTATTTCCTCAGTAAACAAGTAACTACAGAAATATACTTAGCAAATAGCTTGGTGACCCTCCTGAACTCTAAGAAACTTCAAAAATCATCTTGCAGCGGGACAGGAGCTTTGATTAGGAACTCTTCAAAGATGCTTTCCTTCACATTGGCAAAAAGTTATTACCTGGTTTTGCTACTAAGGTTTTAAGAGCTGTTTGAGCATAGTTCTACAAAGAACAAGAATTTTTATCCAGTTGACATCGGGTCAGTATCTTGCCTTTACATTTTCATGAGTCTTATAAAGGAGCTGAAAAGATCATTCCTTGTGTCATTTATGTAAAAATAGGCAACAAAGCTTGGAATTTCAAAGCTTTGTGTGACTTACCAAGGCTAGTCGGGGAGATGGACAATTACAGGGAGTCTTTGGCTTAGGCAGTTGTAACAGAAATGATTGCAGTAAACAATCTGGTCAGCTGTAAACCACATTTATGTCTTCATTATAATGTGAACACAGACTACGTTTTAACCAAAGTTTGTACAATTGAGAGAATGGGGGGCTGGGAGTAACAGTAGGAGAGAGGAGAGAGTGGAGAGTGAGAGGGTGCTCCAGGGACTGCTGCCTCCCTCTCCCCTCTAGCAGGTATCCCTATTGCAGTGATGAAGGGCTTGGAAGTTTTAGTCCCTGCTGGGGATTCCAAATGTGCTAAGGGAAAGGGACTCCTGGATACGATCGGCCTTCCTAAATGTCTTTCCTTCCATTACCTGGAAAAAAATTAATAGAGGACATAAAGCAGAATGTTATTAGGCAAAATATAAAACATTTATTTATTATAAAGTTAATGAGAACAATGAGTCAGTTTTCCTGAACGCAAACATTTGAAATCAATTCCTGGATGATTGATCACTGTGGCTTTACAACCTCAGAATCCAGTTCACATCTGAATGAATTTTGTTTTGGCTGTAAATATTGAGAAAGTTCTAGTCCACACAAATTAGTGGCAAATGGGTAAAATGATTTCAAATGGCTATTTTTGCAACTTAGAAAATGTTTCAGCTAAACAGAAGTGAGAGGAGATTTTTCTGAATTTTCACACAAATAAATGAACATGGTAGCATGAGTCTGTGTGTCAGTGCCTGTCCAAATGTGTCAAAATTAGGTGCATTTAAAAGTTAGACTTAATACAATTAGTTTTTATCTACAATAGTGTTGGCACATAGTTAAAACATTACATGGTTAGAAAAGTTTATAATAAAATATGTTAATAATAATAGTAGTTCCTTTCCTCAGCACTTACCACCCCTGATTCTATCACCAAATACAAGTGCTTTCAACTATTAATACTTCAGTTGCTTCTTTGGGTGTCTACCTCCATGTCTCTAATCTTACTCTGTTCTTTCTTGACTTACCTGTTTTGAACATTTTTACATTTTTCTCTATGGTGGTTGAGGATTGAACTCTCTCACTCCCTACTCTCTCCTTTCTCCTACATCACTCCTAACTCCCCTTCTCTCAATAGTACAAACTCTGGTACAAATGTAGTCAATGTTATGTTATAATAATGACAATGTGAATATTGCTTACTGCTGCTCAAATAGTCTACTATGATAATTTCTGTTAAAACATTTATTTTTCCTTGAGTTAATAATTTCTTTATTCTTTCATTTGTTTAGTTTACCATGTGACCATTAATGGGCTGAATTGTGTGCCCCCCAAATTCATATGTTGAAACCCTAACCCCTAGTACCTCAGAGTGGGACTATATTGGAGATAAGAACTCTAAAGAGGCAATAATGTTAAAATGAGGCTGTTAGGGTGTGGGGCCCTAATCCAACCTGACCGGTGTCCTTATTAGAAGAGGAAGAGACACCAGAGATGTGTGTGTACAGAGGAAAGACCATGTGAGGACACAGTGAGAAGGTGGCCACCTGCAAGCCAAAGGCCTCAGGAGAAACCAAACCTGACAACACCTTAAGCTTGGACTTCCAGCCTCCAGAACTGTCAAAAAATAAATTTCTGCTGTTTAAGCCTTCAGTCTGTGGTATTTGTTATGGCAGCCCAAGCAGACTAATTTTTTCCCAAATTTTTTCAAATGAGTTTATTAATAATTTTCCAAACTCTCAGGAACAGTTCCAAACATTCTGTCAGTTCCACTCTTCCTGCCCCCTTCTCCTACAAGGCTTCTTTCAGGGATGCTGCAAGCTAATATGGAACCTTGGCTCACACCGGGAGTGATGGAGGGCTTGGGTACACAGCCTTCCATGGCAGTACCTGGCTTAGTGAGCCAAGCTGGGCTGAACTGTGGTCGCCACTGATGTGGGCTGGGTGCGCCGTGGGCAGGACAGAGCCTGCACAATTATGCTGAGTGCCCTGCCTGCTCGCCTCCCTCTGTGATCTGTAACACTTCTTCTCTAGTCCCTCTCTGTCATCCTGGGACTTCCTTCACCATGTTCTATCACTTGTTTCTTGGATGTTATGTTATCCTCTCTTTTGGTTTATTCCCTCTTGTATAAAGTAAAACTTCCAGTAATTTTCTATAAACAAAACACAGGGAGCCAATATCCTGAGTCCTTAAATGTCTGAAAATGTTTTGATTGTACCCTCACACTTGATCATTAGTTTGGTCAAGTATAACTAATTGGAGATTGAAAATAATTTTTCTTCAGAACTTCGAAGTTATTGGTTTACCATATGCTGGCACCTGGTGTCGAAAGTTCCGGAGTCTTTCTGATGATCTGGTTACCTGTAATGGTATAAAATGAGGACTAACTTTGGGATCCAAAGGAAAACCCATTTAAAAACAGCAATTTGCAATAATATGTATAAAATTATGCAAGAATACATGTGATTTTACATTATGCAATAATACATGTATTTTAATAAAAGCACTTAGTAAAATCTGAAGTATTAGATGTGAAAAATATTCTTCTTATCACAATTTTGAGCTTGTTTGGAGGTATATTTGATAAAATGGAAGAGAAAAGCCCATCTGTTGATGTAGAATTCAATTGGCTTTTATTTTTGGCTTGATTCAAAGTTGTGTCTAAACAGAGAAAGCAGTCATTTTAAGGAAATACAGAGAAATGGCTTTCTTTCCCTGATATTGAAGGAGGCTTCACACTGAAATAGCCCACAAAATTATTGTTGGGGAAAAAGTGCATGTTCTGTGGTTGCAAGTACACTGCATGATCCAAAGTTCATCCAGCAAATGTTTATTGGATGGTGCCACTGTGACGGGTGGTGGGCATAGGGGAGCGAGCCACTGAGACCTGGCCTTTGCCTTGCTAGTGGCTGTTTTGAGGGGGGAGATGGATATGAACAAATTGGAATATGTCAAACAGTTAATTACACTCAAGCAAGATGAATTTTATAACAGAGGGAGTGCAAAGGGCAAGGGAGACCCCAGAGTGTCAGATCCTGCTCCGAGAAGTCAGGTGCGTCAGGTTTCTGGGGGAGGTGAGGTTTAGACTGAGAGAAGAGGATGGGTAGGATGAGCCACATGAAGTGGCCAGAAGGGAAGAGAGCTCCAGACAGAGAGAATAGTGTCTCCTGGGTATAAGAGAAAAGTTCTGTTTTAAGAATGTAAAGAAATTCTAGCTGGCTGCAGTGGCTCATGCCTGTAATCCTACACTTTGGGAGGCTGAGGCAAGAGGATCGCTGAGGTCAGGAGTTTAAGACCAACCTGGGCAATAGCGAGACCCCATCTCTACCAAAAAAAAAAAAAAAAAAGGAAGAAAAAATGAAAAAAAATTAGCCGGGCATAATGGCACATATTGTAGTCCCAACTACTCGGGAGGCTGAGGAAGGAGGATCACTTGAACCCAGGAGTTTGAGGTTGCAGTGAGCTATGGTGATGCCACTGCACTCTAGCTGGGGTGACAGAGTCAGACTCTGTCTCAAATAAACAAACAAAAAACCCCATAAAACCTAAAGATTTTCTGTGTGGCTATACCATGCAGGGCAAGAGTTGGTGAGACAAAGCTGGAGAGTTTGGCAAGGGATCAACAATGGAGAAGTTTGGTTTTGATCCAAATGGCAACCAGAAGCCTTTGCAAAGTTTTGTACAGAGAAGTGGAATGATCAGATTTATCTTTTAAAAAGAATACTTTGAATGGGTGGGGGAAAGAATGCCAGCAGGAGACCAGCTATAGTCATCCAGGGGAGAGATGAGGTGGCCTAAATATGTGTTGGTGGGCTCAGAAAGAAGTAAGAAGGTTCTGGAGATACTGGGAAGCAGAATTGACTAATGGCATTTTCTTCTCCTAAAGGAGAGGGCGAGTTCTGCAGAGGACTGAGTGCTATGGCTGGTGGAGGAAGGTGGAACAGGGGCAATGATATGACACTGAGCAGGCACTGGGAGTCCCAGAGTCACACAGTTCTTACAGGTGGGGACCCATGGGCTTCTCCACCCAGGCAAACAGAGGAATCAGAAATTCCTGTGGCAGAGGTCCAGGAATGAGAGTTTCTGATGCCTGGGTTGGTAAGCAAGGGGGTGGGGGCAAAGCATTGGGAGCCAGGTAGTTGGCAACAAGTCAGACGCTGGCCACCTGGGGACATGGATGGCCTTGATGCTGACGCATGGTTCTGACTTAGCCAGGATTTCTGAGCTCTCCGTGAGGGTAGGCATGTCCTGCAGAGTGGTGACCTCCCAGAGAGAACAGGTGGTGCAGATAACTAAAACTCCCATTAGTTCTGCCAATTCTGCCTGCAGGATATAGAGGTGGATCAGACACGACTCCCTCAGAAGAGACTCAGGTGTGCTGGTACAACAAAAAAAGCAATGCTCCCCAAAGGAGAGTTCTGTGCATAGGGAGTCTCCAAGAAAAGGATGTAGTATGTGCCATTGCCAATTATTTGTCACGGAATCCTTTTTCCATGGCGCATCTCGTGGAACGGGAAGTGAGTTCTGTGGGACTCACTTTGGGAAATGTGCAGTTGGTTAACTGCTATCATGGAGGTGTGCGTGAATTACGGAGGGACCATGTGGTGCAGCCACACACATTCTGGGAGGTCAGGGAAGGCTTCCCAGGGGAGATAGCATTTCAGCTGCCACTGAAAGCTGCCTCAAGTTCGGCTGGGCAGATGAGCAGCTTGGGGAAGTTTGGGAAAGGGAGAAGAGTGCTAGACTCATGAGACTAGAACACTCGCACGTTACATAGGATTTCTATGTTTCACCATGACGAGAACCACCGCCATGGATGAAAGGTCTTTGGGCTTTTTTGGGTGAGGTTCTAGGAGAAAATTTCTGAAGCAGGACTGAGTGAGAAATATGGGAGGGTGAAGCTAGGTTTAATTTATGGAACCTGGATAACAACTGACAACATGGAATTCTCATGCCTTTGTCACAGTGTGGAGGGAAGGAACATCACCTAAAGTGGAGGGTGTATTCCTTGGGTTTGTTTGGGTTTGGTGTTTGGTTCTTGACTAGCTGGCCAATGAATGGTTTATTGGCATTCTGTAGAAACAGATTAAAGTGAATGTGTTCATGGCTTTTCAGTTTTAGAATGGCTAAGTTCCTTATTTGGGGATTCACTCCTAACGAAAATGCAGCCAGATGCTGTGCTATAATAAGGAAGTGACCATAAGAGGGCGCCAAAGACAAAAGCATGTTGCTATCCTCTGGAAGAATGACTTCAGCAGAATGCTATCTGAAAATAGGGCATAAAAGGGAAGGAGAGAGATCTGAAGAGGGCAAGGAAGAAAAAGAAGAAAGGATGAACTCACCGACAGAGGGTTTACAGATTCGTTTATAGTCTTGGTAGCAAAGTATTAAAATTACAGAACAAAACAAAATCTACCCACTATTCAACTAGAGTCTGCTTTAAAAGATTTTAGAAAGGGTCTTAAAAAAATGTATTCTGAAGTACAGTTTGTGTTTTGCCTCCAGACCCTGAAAGCATTTGTGGGTGAATAGGGCCCTTCTCTCTGAGGACAATGTCTGTCTTTCTGCAGGCTCTAAGTGAAGATAATCCCTTCAGTTTTCTCTCCTCAGAGTGCAGGTCAGGAAGAGCTGACGTGCAGAGACAGGGCATTTCTTCCTGCCGTCTCCACCTGGGTTGCTTCCAGAAGAAAGATGAAATTCTATTTTAATATGCTGAAAATGTACAAGAGTCACTTAAGCAGCAATGCTTATTTTTTGTTTTCCAAATGAATGAAACCAGTCTGGAGCTTCTCTGCTTTTATTCCTGCAGTGCTAACATGTCCATGTGTGTACCCATGAGTTGAAAGAGCTTTAATAGAGTCACATGATTTTAAGACTTTTTCAAATTGTTTAGAAATACTTGTCCAGATGGTGGAAAATTAAATCTTTTTGCTCTTCTCTTCCCAACAGCTTATATTTACAAACAGCTAAACTTCTAACCTTCATTAAAATAAATGAATTTCAAAGAATTCTGTGATCCATGACAGACTATTTGGAATTTTTATTAAATAACATGGGAATTTATCTTGAATTTTTTTTAACCCAAGAGCATAATGTAAGAATTGCTCTCTTAAGGAAACAGAGCTCTTTCTATGTGGTGCAAAATCTCTTAATTAAAGCAGAATTCAGCCAATAAATCATCATGCATGAGAAAGTCAAAAAGGGCCCTGAAAACCAGAGACTGGTCTTCCTTGGACACCTAGAAAGCTCAAAATAGATTCACTAGAGAGTACAATTTCTAAGACTGGGAGACTGGCTTCTGGAATGGGAGCTTGCATGCCTCACTAACCATATATACTGTATATATTTTTCTTTTTCTTTTCTTTTTTTCCCCCTGTTCGGTGAGGGTGTCAAAAAAAAGTTATGTGGGTGTGATACAGGTAATTGCTTACGCTTAAAAAAAACCCAACCCTACTGAACAACAAATCTCTGATAGTGTTTAACATTGAAAGCTGTTTCCATGGAACTGAGGAAGCCGTTTTTATCCTAGAGAAGAGCTGGGCACAGAGACAATAAACAAGGTTAGGGATAAATGGATATCTTGTGAATAGAGAAGTGCTAGAAGTGGGGACCTCGTGGGATCAGTGTTTTGTGCATCTGTAATAAATGTCTAGGAAGCGATGAAGGACAATAAACTCTTCAGGTTTGTGGAGGACTCCAAATGCACCGAATCGTAGCTGGGCTGAGAGTCAAACACACTCCAAAAGGAGGAGAGGAGGCAGAATCAAGTATGGAATGAGAGAGAGAGACAGAGAGAGAGAATGCGAGGGTGTGAGACCGCGGATCAGGAGTAGATATGCCAAGCTCCAAGTTACAGAAGAGGAGGTGCGGTGTGGCATGATGATAAAGCCAGGGCTCGGCTGTGTGGGCTGTGTGGAAATGTTACTCACCAGTTACCCATTATGGCCAAACAGGTAGCTCAGCTTGAGTTCCAAAGGACTGAAGGTTAACCCTTTTACACTCTAAAAGTTCTGTATAAACCATTTAGAAAGGATTCTTTTAAATAAATGAAATGTTCTGCCTTGATAGAGTATATGGAAAACAAGAGACTATTTCTTTTTTTCACTAGGTTCACATTATAGGCATCAGCGTGTTACTCATCTCTGAATTCCCTGCGGTGTTTGCATTTGGAAGGGGCGCAAAAAACTGCAAAAAATACTTGCATCATTAGTGAATATCAGTTGGGACCTGCTATCCATAGGAGGCAGGGAGAACGTGTCCAGAATCCTGTCCTGGTTTGTTCAAACTATTTCATCTCTCTCTGTCTTTCCTGTTGTGGTTTATCTCTTCCCCTTTTTCCTCCCTCCCTCTCTCTTTCATTCATGAAATATGTCAAACATACAGAAAAAGACAGAATAATTTAATGATCATTTCTGTGCCAATATTAACACATTTTTGTAACAATGTTAGCATTTTATATGCTTGTGTCAGATTATTTTTTAAGTATATAAAATGTTAGATATTTAATTGAGGACTCCTTGTGGATTTCTCAAAATCCTTTTCTCTCCCTCTCTCCCTCCTTCCTTTCTCCTTCCCCAGAACTAACCACTTTCTCAAAGTTAGTGCATATTTCTTCTGTCTGATATATTTTTACCACTTTACATACGTTCGCTTCAAAAAAGCAGTATATAGATTTTTTGAGGGCGTTTTAAAAACTTTACCTAAATGGTACACTAAATGCACTGCTCTGAGGATTGCTTTTGTCATTTGGCATTATGATTTTGAGTGATATCACAGTGATATATTTAGATCCAATTTATTCATTTTAATTGCTGCTTTGTACTTCATTAGAAAAATTAAATTATCTATTCACCTTCTGATGGGTATTTAAAATTGTTTACAATTTTTCACTGCTTACAAGCAATGCTGTAATGAATGTCCTTGTATCACTCTTTGGGATTCCCTTGAGTTTATGGCTGAGAATTTTCTACCAATACAGTAGTCTCCAGAAGTGTGGCTAGTTCCAATTGAGCTGTGCTGTAAGTGTAAAATACATACCGGATTTTGAAGACTTAGTATAAAAAAAGAATATAAAATCTCAATAATTTTAGCATCCTGACCATATATTGAAACTATACTATCTTGGATATACTGGGTTAAGTAAAATAAATGATTAAAATTAATGTTACCTGTTTCTTTTTATTTTTAGTGTGGTTACCAGAAAATTTAAAATTATACATGTGGGTTGCATTTGCGACCTGTGCATTGGCCAGTGCTGCTGTTAATGTGTTTCTTTAGGATTTGGGTTTTGTGTATTCTTCTCATTTTCTTTCCCATTCTTTCTTTTTGCTCCTAATAGCACTGGATTTTTAGAGCCTTTGCTTGCCTCTGAAGGAACTCTTTCCATTGCAAATGCACTAATCATGTCACTCCTCTGTAACCTTCCCTCTTAGGCTCTCCCTGGCCTTTTAATTTCTGCCAGTGCAGGGTGACTACTTGGGATACTTGTGTGTTTTCAGATGCTCTGGATGGCTGAGGGTGTTGGATGCTTGACTAGCGGATAAGAGAGGTGCAACTTCATTATTTATGGAGTTTTGGGGTTATTACAGCACTCTATTATGCCTTCTCAAAATTATTGGTTGGAGTTTCTGCTTAAGGACACAGATTTAGCTCTAAGCTATCACGCCCAAACTTACAGTATCTGTGAGTCAGCTTCTCTACCCAAGAAACAGAATAAATCTCTGAAATGCTAATCCATGTTTAAGGATCCCAATAGTGGAGGTTTCAAGGGAGAGGTTCCCCTCCCTTTCTCCCTTACGAACCCTTGCCATTATTCTCTCTAAGAAGGCAGGGATTTGAGACACTCTCAATCCTGCTTGAGACAGGGATTGGGTATGCACCATTCTCGCTGCTATCACAGCAGCCTAAAAGATGGCAGCTAAGCCAAGCTGGAAGGAGCCTCTGTTCCCTATAGTGGTAGCTCCCCCATGTGTGACACGGCTCTGCTCTCTCAGCATCACCATTTCCAATGAGAAAATAAATTGCCTCTGTGCAGTTGCATGCAAAGCAGTGAGTTTAGCTGGCTGGAGCTGGGAGGTTGATAGAGAGCAGGAGTTCTGTGCACCAGTTGTTAGTGGGTAGAGCTGGGGATGATTTTTCATTGTCTGCTGAACTCCGAGCACACCCTCTTGGAGTGGGTTTCAAATTCGAAAACAAATCTTCGCAGTGGTTTCTCCAGCCTGCTTGGTTTTAGAAGGATGGAGCTGTTGCTCAAATTTTTCAAAAGCCCACAAAGTTGAGTGACACCATTTACATTTTAGCAGAAATATTTCTGCTTGACATTTAACACTTCTGTCTTCAACCAAAACTTTGTTTACACAAAGGGAGGGACTCTGCTGCAGTGAAAACCTGGGCTTTGTGGTCAGGCAGAGCTAGATTTGAATTGCAACTCCACCACTCACATTAGCCTTGTGGGCTTACACAAGGTACGACCACCACAAGCCTCATTTTCTGCATCTGTAAAATGGAGAAAACAACAGCACTGACTTTATAGGTTACTGGAATGATGATAGCTATGATTACAACTATTATTATAATGTAAATCAATTTGAAAAGATTCAGCTGAATCAAGCCACTGGTTGCTTTGGGACCCAAATAGCTGGTTAGTACACTTTAGCCAGTTGTTTTCAAGCTACCTCTGAGATGTTTGCCTCATGAACTTGTTAACTCAATCTTTCCTGAAGAGTGCTTTTCAAATGGGAACCTTGCCCTAAACTTTAGGATGCTGTTTCAGGATTTTGAGACATCATGGCCTGAAAAAGCCACATTAAGTTTTACATGATGGTTTGAATTTAGAAAATGTTATAGAAATAAAACATTTTTATTCCACAATACTAACAGTGGGCCAGAAATTATGGCAAAATCTTGTTGGCTGGTAGGGCTATGAGGAATACAGATTCTAAAAGTGATCTTCAAGGTGGAGAGAGACATGTGTGTGTGAGATTTTTGTGATGAACACAAAACTGCATTAGAGGGGATGTTCTCTCCATTTCCCCCGTACTTTGCAATTCTTTTACCTGCCACTAGATGCATGTGAGCTCCGTTAAGGACTGCAGCAGTCAGACAGGACTCAGAGAGATCAGCATAGCACATCTATTCCTGGCTAATCTGCTTGTTCTATTTGTTTTATAAAAGCATAATTTAATTTTATCTTGACTGGGCTAGGTGGCTCATGCCTGTAATCTTAGCACTCTGGGAGGCAGAAGCGGGAGGATTGCTTGAGACAGGAGTTCACCACCAGCCTGAGCAAGAGGAAGACCCACCCTCTCTCTACCAAAGATAGAAAAAATTAGCCAGATGTGGTGGCGCACGCCTGTAGTCCCAGCTACTAGGGAGGCTGAGGCAGGATGATAACTTGAGCCCAGGAGTTGGAGGTTGCAGTGAGCTATGATGATGCTACTGCACTCTAGCCTGGGTGACAGAGCAAGACTCTCTTCTCTCTCTCTCAAAAAAAAGAAGAATATATATACATATATGTGCACAGATTTGCAGACATTATATAAATGCATATACAGTACATCTGTGGTTTTAAAATCTAATGGGCGAGCAGTTAGGGAAAAATGCCTAAAATGCCCAGGGTTAGGAGGGTGATAAACAGAAAAAGGGCAGAGACACCCTGCCTAGGTTCATGTGGTGGTTTATCTGGGCTAGTTCTGTTTTGGGGGCAGTGAGGGACTGCTGCCCAGATGGTCACTCACCCTTCCTTAGGACTCAGAGCCTCCAGATGTGCTCAATTCCCGGACCAGGCCTTCTGCATGGAGGGGCTTGGAGTGACAATCCTCCAGCCCTATACTCCTGTACTCCTTTTATACTCCTACAAATGCGTGATTTTAATGAGCTTGCTTACAATAGCCGCCTTGCCTCATTTTCTTTCTGCTCTTCAACGTGGCCTTCAAGGGCCGTCCCTTTTGTATTTCTCCTGCTGTTGCTGTTTACTTCTCAGATAAGAGAGACCCAGAGAGTTCCACTGATGGGTGAATCTCAGTTCTGCCCCTGACCCTGGAACTCTTAACTTTCAAACAATATATAATTAGTTGGGTGAGTGAATTATCGTGTTAATCCACATTGTAGGCGGTTCTTTCCATTCATACAACCAGCTCCACGCAGGACTGAGCTCTGTGGGCAAAGGAGCCAGCTGCTGCCTCTGGGGGTGGTGGCGCAGGTTCCTTCCCCACCCAGGGCCAGGTGGAACCGGTCCTACTCTATTTCCTGCTGCCACAGGATCTTGTTCAGGACTCTAATATTTTTGTTCTTCTCTCACTACAGTCATGCGCTGGATAGGACGTTTAGGTCAAGGATGGACTGACCAGATCAACCACGTGTACGACAGTGGTTCCAGGAGATTATAACGGGGCTGGAAAATTCCTATTGCCTAGTGATGTCATAGCCCTCGTAATGTTGTAGTGCAACACATGCGTCACGTGTTGGCTGTGACGCTGGGGTAAACAAACCTACTGAGCTGCATATAAAAATTCAGTGCATACGATTATGTAAAGTACATAGTTTTTGATAATGACAATAAACGACTGTGCTACTGGTTTATGTATTTACTACACTATACTTTACCTTGTTATTTTAGAGTGGGCTCTTTCTACTCACACACACAAAAAAGTTAACTGTAAAACAGCCTCAGGCCGATCCTTCGGGGTGTATTCCAGAAGAAGCTGCGTGTTATTGGCCTGAAGATCTTCTACTGGGACAAGATGTGGAGGTGGAAGACAGTGATATTGTTGGTCCTGACCCTGTGTGGGCCTAGGCTAATGGCTAATGTGTGTGTTTGTGTCTTCGTTTTTAACAAAAAAGCTTAAAAAGTAAAGCAAATCCAAAAACTAAAAATAGAAAAAAGCTTATAGGATAAGGGTATAAAGAAAATATTTTTGTGCAGTTGTACAATGTGTTTGTGTTTTATGCTAAGTGTTATTACAAGAGTCAAAAAGTTAAAACAAAGTAAAAAGTTTATAAAGTAAAAAAGTTATTGAAGAAAGAAAAATTTTAAAAATAAATTTAGTGTGGCTTAAGTGTATAGTGTTTATGAAGTCTGCAGAAGTGCACAGTAGTGTCCTAGGCCTTCCCATTCACTCATCACTCATTTAGTAACTCACCCAGAGCAACTTCCAGTCCTGCAAGCTCCATTCATGGTAAGTGCTCTATACAGGAGTAGCATTTTTTGTTTTTTATTCCATAGTTTTACTGTACCTTTTCTATGTTTAGATATAGATTACAGTATTTTATAGATTATAGTATTTTACAGTTGCCCACAGTATTTGGTATAGTAACAAGTTATCCAGGTTTGTAGCCTAGAAGTGAAAGACTGTACCATGTAGCCTAGGTGTGTAGGAGGCTCTATTACGTAAGTGCACTCTCTGATGTCCACACAATGGTGAAATTGCCTAATGACACATTTCTCAGGATGTATCCCCATTGTTAAGTGATGCACTACTGTATATGTAAGTGATGCCAAAATCTCACATAGCACCAAATCTCTATTTCTTAAAGCAAAAAATTCCCATTTCCGTGATTACTTGCATTTCTTTTTTTAAACTAGTAAGTTAAGACCCATTGTCTCCAAATTTCAGTGAAGTTTAGAAAACCTTCAATTATCAAATGAATGCATTATTATAATGATGAAAAAGTGGATGATGGAAGAGTTTTTTTAATTTTACATTGGGGCAATACAATGATTTTATTTTCTCCTTGACACTTTCTACTTTCTTTACAAGTTATTTTTTCTGTGCTTTGAACTTCCAAGGTAATACACACAGCCTGAGCTACAATATGCTGTTAGGCTCAAGAAGGTCAGCACACAAGTCACAGCACAATGGTCCTCCCAATGCTAGATGTTTCTGGAACTAGACCAGGAAGGGGGACCTTTGCAGGAAGTAATCTCAATTGCTAGTTATGGGGTTATTTC
Organism: Lepilemur ruficaudatus; assembly: GCA_963574885.1. Classification (NCBI taxonomy): domain Eukaryota; kingdom Metazoa; phylum Chordata; class Mammalia; order Primates; family Lepilemuridae; genus Lepilemur; species Lepilemur ruficaudatus. Next base: position 16,645 of record CAUYRT010070798.1, read on the forward strand.
ATCTCACATTATAAATGGATGACTGGTTTGCGACTCATTTATTAACGTAGGAAGAGGTGACCACATACCATGGGAAAGAGGGACCGCCAGAATCCTAGGAATGCCTGAGGCTGGGGAGCCTCTATTTGCTGAACCACTGGAATTTCATGTGGATTTGTGCTAGGGAATGCAGAGAAAAACCTTTTTGGGGGTCCAGATTTGATATTTACTTGTTTAGAGATGGAAAAGTAGTGTCTTTCATCACCCATTGCAAGGTCATGGCTGACACCCTTAAAACAAAGGACAGATGAACAAGAGAAAATCATAACAAGTTTATTTAATATATGTGTTATGTGACATGAGAGCCTTTAGAAATGAAGACCCAAAAAAATGGGGAAAACTGTGTTTTTATGTTTAGGTTTGACGAATAGTGGACGGTGGTGTAGAAGTATGTTGCACAAAAGAGGATATGATCTAAAGGGGTTGGGGAAATTAGCAAGGCTTGTTCAGATTCTTCTTGGTCTCTTTGTGTCACATTCCTCCCTTCCAGGTATAAGGCAGGACCCCTGTCACATGAAGGTCATCAATAGAGAGGTGGCAGAAGGAGTCAGAGCGATCTTTTTGCTTCCGTGGTTTTATCAATTTATTTCCTTCTGCTTAAAATAGTATGCCAAGGTGCCGTATTTTGGGATAGTGTTTCCTGAGCCCCAACATTTGCATTTAAAACTTTTGCTGCTCGCCTCAGACAGAAACGCAAATGGAGGTATAAGTGTGTTCTCATAGTGTTAGATGTTTTTGCATATGCTGCATCTTCTACATGGAAGGGCCTTATCCCCACTTGTCCTACTGACAGTTTGATGAGTTGGTGAAGTGCATTGTTTTAATTTCATTCTCCTAATAGTGAAGTTGGGCTTCATTTCATATGCTTTTTGGTCATTTGAGATTCCTCTTTAGAGAATTCACTGTGCAACTATTTCTATTGGATTATTCTTGTATTTTTTAATTAGTTTATCCTACAAATCAGCAAATACTCTTTACATATTCTGATGATAATCATTTGTGGTTATGTATTCTGCAAACAAATTCTCCCGTATATAGTGTGGTTTAGACAATTAATATTAATTGCTTTATAATAATTATTTTAATTATACAATTTGACATGGGACATAATTCTGGCCGATAAAATATGGGTGCTCATTTAATTTTATAAGGAATTGCCTAACAGCCTTCCAAAGTGGTTTTACCATTTTTGACTTTCATCAGAAATATATAAGAATCCTAGTTGCTCCACATCCTTGCCAATGTTTGGTATTGTTAGCCTTTAATTTTAGCCTTTCTGGTGAGTATAAAGTGGTCTCTCTTTGTACTTTTACCTGATGACAAATGATATTAAGCACTTTTAAATATGCTTATTGGTTGTGTGGATATCTTATTTTGTGAAGTAGTTAATAGAGTTTTAAGTGAGAACATCCTTGTATACTGGAATAATCTCTACTTAGTCACAACCAATTTTTAAAATACTCCCCTTGATTAATTTTGCTAATATTGTATTTATATTTTTCATCTTTGTTTATCAATCAATGAGATTGACCTATAATTTTTCTTCCCTATATTTTCTTTGCCAAGTTTTGGTATCAAGGTTATACAAACCTCATAAAGTGAGTTGTGGAAACTTTCCTCTTTTTCTATTCTTTGGAACCTTTTGATAACAAAGGAGTTATCTGCTTCTTGAAAGTTTGATAAAACTTAACTACAGAACGGTCATTGCCTGATGCTTTCACTGATTATTGCTCTAATGCAGTATTCTATTTCTTGTTTTAGACAATATTGGCAATTTATCATTTTCATTTTATCTCAGTTTTCAACTTGACTGGCATAATGTTTTCTATAGTATTTCCTTTTGATTTTTAAATATCTACCGAATCTATAGTTAGATCTTTAAAAAAATTCCTAGTATTATTTTTTGTGCTTTCTCTTTTTTCCCCTTGATCAATCTTGCCAGAGGTTTTTCTATTTTATTACTCTTTCTCTTGTTTCTTTTGTTGTCAATGCCATTAGTGTCTTCTCTTATTTATTACTATTATTTTTTAAATTTGTTATTTCTGTTTTTCTACTCTTTGATTTTCTTTGCTTTGTCTAACTTCTTATGATGGATGCTCATTTGCTACCTTTCGATTTTTCTTCTTTTATAAAATTTGCTTCTGTGATGGTTTGGTTGCTTGTGTCCCCTTGAAAATTCATGTTGAAACTTAATTTCCATTGCAATGGTGTTAAGAGATGTTGCCTTTAGGAGGTGATTGAGTCATGAAGCCTTTGCCCTCGTGAATGGGATTAGGTAAACTTAGAAAAGGAATTGAAAGAGGGAGTTTGCCTTTTTTGTGCCCTTCTGCCCCTTCTGCCATGTGCAGACACAGCGTTTGTCCCCTGCAGAGGATGCAGCAACATGGTGCCATCTTGGAAGTGGAGATGAAGCTCTCATCAGACACCAAACCAGCTGGCGCCTTGATATTGAATTCCCAGCCTCCAGAATGTGAGAAAATAAACTTTTTTTTTTAAAATAAATTAGCCGGTCTCAGATATTTTGTTATAACAGCACAAATAGAGTAAGACAGTTTTCAGGAACTCTAAATTTTCCAATAAGTATCTCTTTAGGTATATTTCACTGATTTTAATATGTAGCTTTTTCATTATTCAATTGTAGATGTTCCATACTTTGTTGTGACTTCTTTGCCTCATGGGTTATTTAGAATTTTTTTAAAATATAGATTTCATAATGCCATAATGAGTCTTTTGGGGTAAGATCACTTTTTCTTATGAGTTCTAACCTTACTGCATTGTAGTCAGAACAACTTGCTCTGAGTTGGTTGGTTTGAAGGACACACGCAAGCACTAGCCTTTGGTGCTTGGACCCAAACATTTTGAAATCAGAACTAATGAGATCAAAGAAGACTAAGAGAACAGACAGAATTAGTTATTTGAATGAAATCCCACAGAGGAAGAGAAGTCCTTCTGTGATGTTAATTTGGTAGTGAGCATGGATTTGGTCCCATAGGACCAAGCCTCCCGTGGAGACTTGTTTGAAATCCCTTGCTCCCTGGGCAGTGCTCTTCAGGGAAATAGGTAATTCTGACCACCATAGTCAGAGTAACTGAATATCGAAGAGGAATTTTAGCTGAAACTCAAGGCAGTGGGTAAAGATACCACAACAAGGGGCCAGACCGTGATGCAAAGATTCAGAGAAAATGTTAAAAACACTAGTTTTATGTCTCTTAAACATGCGTTCACATTAGAGGCAAAAATGGTTCTATTTTTAAAGATTAAACAGAATGTGTGAAGAGAATGTCGTTGGCTAGAGCACCACCCCCACCAAGGGAGGAGGGAGTTGTGCCTGACTTCTCCTCAAGCCTAGTGAGGGGCACTCTAACGGACTGCTCAGAGAGCTTGCATGATTCCTGCAGCAGGAAGGACACAGCGCCTTGGTCTTTGACTCCTCTGACTCCCACTGGGCAGGTCTTAAATGGGTAAGAGATGCGCTGGCTAACTGCTGGTGGATGATTCAGAGGTGCGGTGTTTGTGTGGGGATTGCCCTGTGCCAGGGAAAAGGGGCATGAGTAATTCCTAAGAACTAGATGCTTGTATGTGTATGAAAAAGCTGAGTCCCAACCAGCAGGGGCTTCTGGAGGGTCAAAGGGACCCAGTTGACAGAAATTGGAGACAGATTGCTCAGGTGCTGTGGACAAAGGGAAGTGAGCAACTGGACTAGAGATGGGTTTGCCTGTGTCAAGGAAACTGCAGATGAAAAAATCTGCAGTAGTGGGAATCTCTGAATCAATTGTGAAAGTGCTTTACAGGATAATCAGGGTGGTAGCACAGTGCAATCAAGTAGTAACTATGGAGCTCAGGCTAGCACCAGTCAAGTGGGAGCTTTCCTGGTTCCCTCACTCTTTTCTCTCCCTGAGCCTCAATCCTGGAGTGTCAGAAACAGCAGTTGGGGAGTGACAGAGAAGGTGAGCAAGAAAGGTGGAGGTCAACTACCTCCTCTTCCCAGGTAGTAAGCCATTGCTGGGTAGAGGGGAGCAGCTGTAACTTCGAATGAAGTTAGAAGCTTTGACTATTACATGGAATGGATATTCTAACTGCCCTTTTGAAACTATGCCGGTAGGATTTTTTTCCTATAAGTCATCAGAAAAGTCATGAGAGCAACCTGAGTTTTATACAGGGAGAGAATACTAACTCTACTGGGTAAATTTTAAAGGAATACAGAAAGACAAATTAGGAATGCTTGGTGACTGCATTCCATGAGTTGTGCTTGTTTAGTGCATTGGTTTTATCCAATATAAAGTGGAATGCTTTAGTCTCTCAGAAAACTATTGCTTTGTGGGGCTTCAGCGCAAAGAGGCTGAGGATCGAGGAGGATGATAGGGCAGCAGGTAATAGTATCAGCCTTGGCACATTCTCTTCTGTGCTCATCCTTCACAGGGTAAATTTTGGGGTATGTTTCTAAAAATCTTCCTACATGGTGCTTGCCTTGGGCCACATGAGGAGCCAGGTCCACTATACCATGGCTGGTTCTTGAAGATGTCCAACACCCTTGAATCTTCCCTCTAAGTAGAGTCAGGGCCCTGTCCCTGGGTTCTGCCTCAGGACACAGGATTAGGATGATGTGGTTATAGTGAAATACCCTTATCAAGCTAACTACTGTTGGGCCCTCTCTCCTTTCCCCTGTGTGTTCATTGGTATATGTCTATTGTTGCACACATCACATCATTACAATTATCTGCTTATGCACTGTATTAGTCTTCTTGGGCTCCATAACAGAATACCACAGACTGGGTGGCTTAAACAACAGAAATCTGTTTTCTCACAATTTTGGAGGCTAGCAGTCCAAGATCAAGTTGCCAGTGTTGGTTTCTAGTGAGGCCTCTCTCCTTGCTTGGCAGATGGCTACCTTCTTGCTGTGCCCTCACATGGCGTTTCTTCTGTGTGAGCACATAGGGTGGGGGTGGGGGGTGGGAGGAGAGAGATAGAGAGAGGGGGAGAGAGGGGGGGAGGGAGAGAGAGAGAGAGAGAGAAAGAGAGAGAGAGAGAGCACTCTGGTGGCTACAGTGCCGCTGAGTCATCATATCTCACCTCACTGCAAACTCCCGCTCGTGAGCGCAAGTGATCCTCTTGCCTCAGCCTCCGGAGTAGCAGGGACTACAGGCATGCGCCACTATGCCCGGCTAATTTTTTCTATATATTTTTAGTTGTCCAGCTAATTTCTTTCTATTTATAGTAGAGATGAGGTCTCGCTCTTGCTCAGGCCGGTTTTGAACTCCTGACCTTGAGCGATCCGCCCGCCTCGGCCTCCCAGAGTGCTAGGGCTAGTGAACAATTAAATTACTTTGGTCTTTCAGTCTATATACTTAGACAAAAATGGATACTGACAATACATCATATTTTCATTTCCTGGATTTACTACTACTGTAGAAAGAGTCTATTTTTTCTCTCTTGCTGGGAATTTCCATGAATAACATACCAAAGAATGTCAACCACAGATCCTGGATACATAAACAGTAAGGGGAATATAGAGGATTCCTCAGTCATGGAGTTCACTTCACAATAGAGAGACATGATAGCTCATACTCATCAAATGTAATGACTGCAGTTCCTAGAAAACATAAAGCTTAGAAAAAAATGTATAAAAATGCAATTTATTCTACTTTATAAAAATTTTTTAAAGATATCATTTTATATTTTCCACTCAAATAGCAGCAAGCAATGATATACTATTACTCATCTTTTATTCTTTCCTAAGTTGTCAAATTAGGATAAAATATTCTAATGAGTTAGTGCAACTGTTTTGCTAAGGTACAATGTGGGCACCTTGTTACCTTTTAGGTCTCAGACTCAAAAGACATTTCCTTAGAAAGTCCTTTCCCAATCATCCTCCCCCACCATACTATCCTGTTTTATTTTCTTCTTGGCATTTTTCACTAGTTAAATAACCATTTATTTGTTTCCTAATTTATTTGTTGTCTATCCCCTCTTACAGTGGCCCTGGCACCTAGACCAGCACTTAGCATATGGAAGATGCTCAATCATTATTTAAGAAATGATATGTTCATCAGATGTCTTTCTTCATATTGATCCTAATTGCCCCCTGAACACCTTCGCCTTGTATTCTTCCTCTTTCTTTCTTCTGCCTTCTGTAAAGATATTACCTTGAACATATTGTGAAATGCCAGTTCCTTAAAAGGTTAAATATATAATTACCATATGATCCAGCAATTCTACTCCCAGGTATGTATGCAAGGGAAATAAAAACATGTCCACACTAAAACTTGGACATGAATGTTCATAGTAGCATTATTCATAATAGTCAAAAAGTGGAAACAACCCAAATGGCCATTAACTGGTGAATGCATGAATTGAATGTGGTATATCTATACAAAGAAATATTATGTGGCAATAAAAAGGAATGGAATACTAATGCATGCTATAATATGGACAAGACTTAAAAACATGCTAAGTGAAAGAAGTCTGTCACAAAAGGCACATACCATGTGATTCCATTCTATGAAACATCCAGAAAAGCAAGTAGAGAAAGACGGAAAATACATTAGTGGTCGTGTAGGACTGGGAGTTCAAGGAACTAAGAAGCAGCTGCTAATGAGTATGAGGGTTTTTCTTAAGGGTGATAAAAATGTTCTGAAATTGATTGTGATGGATGCACAACTCTGTGAATATACTAAAAACCATTGAATTGTACACATTAAGTGGGTGAATCGTAAGGCACGTGAATTATATTTCAATAAAGCTATTGTACTAAAAAAATTGTGGGAAGGGAAGGAGAAAAGGTAAAATCTAAACTACTCATTTTAAAAGTGTCTGTGAGCAAGAGAAATTTAAACAAATGAAATAAGACAAAGAGGTCATTCTTTTTTCTTTTTTTTTGAGACAAGAGTCTCACTCTGCTGCCCGGGCTAGAGTGAGTGCCGTGGCATCAGCCTAGCTCACAGCAACCTCAAACTCCTGGGCTCAATCAATCCTTCTGCTTCAGCCTCTCAAGTAGCTGGGACTACAGGCATGCGCCACCATGCCCGGCTAATTTTTTCTATATATTTTTAGTTGGCCAATTAATTTCTTTCTATTTTTAGTAGAGACGGGGTTTTGCTCTTGCTCAGGCTGGTTTCGAACTCCTGACCTTGAGTGATCCCCCCGCCTCGGCCTCCCAAAGTGCTAGGATTACAGGCGTGAGCCACCACACCCAGCCCAAAGAGGTCATTCTTTGCTTTAATTTATTTATCAAGCACGTATTGAGGCATAGAAACAATATAGGGACAGGACTTTGTTATTAGAGAAGCAAATGATCATCACCATCTGGAGGAATAACCACCAATCCCATACTTCATGCAGAGCAGCAACCAGGTGCTTTATGGTAACGTAAAGGAAAATGCTCAGAAATGGATGAAATTCCATTACATTTTGCAATTGAGATATGTGGGAAACTATTGCCTATCAACATCAAGCTCCGCAACAGAGACTCTAGAAATTGCCACATTTCTTGAAAGAGATAAAAGACATTTCAAAAGTATCAGAGCACTGTGACCAATCCATGCGGCACTATTGTTAAGGAACCTAAAATCATGTTTCAGAAACTTCCTGCTGCCTCTGAACAGAAGCTGATGCTAAACTTCCAGGTAGTATAATTGAATAAAGGAAAACTAAGAGAATGAGTCAAGTATGCTATGCTAACAAAACCCGGTATTCTGCAGTGTGCCACAAAATTATACCATCAATATTAAGGATCAGAAAGAGTTCCTTCTATATGTATAAACTAAAATTTGAATTCATGAGAATACATTGTATCAATATAATTGGCAGTGCTTTTTTATTTTTAGTGGCACATAATAGTGGGTCTTGACTTCTTTGACTCAACAAAATCAGCACATCCAGAAAATGTTCCATACAACTTCTGTATTACAAAAAATATTTTAACAATGTTTTGATAGACAAACAATAGACTTGAAAAAATAACTTGTGGGCCCCCACCAGCAGGTGACAGGGTCCACTGCGCCTGGACAGATGTATACACCTGGCCATGCCTGAATCCAGCGTAGGGGTTGCTGGGAGAGCAAGGGCTTTGCATTTTGCAGTGCTATTTTCTGAGGAGGCTGGGGAGTGGAGGAAAAGGAAAGCCGTGCCAAGTCGCCGGCTACTTCCAGGGTGAACCATGTTGAGTCCTGCCAATGGGGAGCAGGTCCGCCTGGTAAACTATGTGGAGGACTACCTGGACTCCATTGAGTCTCTGCCTTTCATCTTGCAGAGAAATGTCTCACTGATGAGGGAGATTGACGCGAAATACCAAGAAATCCTGAAGGAGTTGGATGAATATTACAAGAAGTTTAAACGAGAGACAGATGGCACCCAGAAGAGGCGAACGTTACAGTGCATTCAGAAAGACCTGATCCGGAGCCAGGAGCTGGGCGACGAGAAGATCCAGATCGTGAGCCAGATGGTGGAGCTGGCTGAGAACCGGGCCAGAGAGGTGGATAGTCACGGTGAACTCTTTGAGGTGCATCCGGAAGTGGGCGACACCACTGGCAACCGCCGCAAAGCCGGCCAAAACAAGTCGAAGAATGAGACAATCATGCACACAGGCAGAAAAGCCAAATAACAAGAGATCCCGGCAACAGCGCAACAACGAGAATCGAGAGAATGCATCTAACAACCATGACCACCATGGCATCACCTCAGGAATGCCTAAGGAGAAGAAAGCAAAAACCATGAAGAAAAAGAAATGCTCCAAGGTCAAGGCAGAGACGGAAGCATCCCCTGCAGATCTGCCCATCGCCCGCAACAAGCAGACATACTGTCTGTGCAATCAGGTCCCCTATGGAGAGATGATCAGCTGTGACAATGACGAGTGCCCCATTGAGTGGTTCCACTTCTCGTGCGTGGGCCTCAACCATAAACCAAAGGGCAAGTGGTACTGTCCCAAATGTTGAGGGGAAAGCGGGAAAACAATGGACAAAGCACTGGAGAAATCCAGAAAAGAGAAGGCTTATGACAGGCAGTTAGTTTGTGCACGTTCATTCAAGAGTGAGGAGAGTGGAACAAACCAGTGTATTTATTACATTGCCACCTTTGTTGAGGTGTACGATTGTAAAATGTATATTTTTAAAGAATGTTAGAAAAGGGACCATTCCTTTTAGAGGGATGCCAGTGATTCTCTTGGCCTTTTGTTTTTATCGGTACATCTGTGTAACAAAGTGGTCTGTGGATCAGCATTTTAGAAACTACAAATATAGGTTTGAATTAAACACTTAAGTATGTCTCAGACTGATTTTTTGGGGAGGATGTCTAAAGGCAACCTAATATATTAAATGTGGAAAGAAAAGATTTCATTTAGCTATTTTCTTCTAAGGAAAGTACTGTTATTACTTTATGCAATTTTTTAAAAAATTAGCCAAGTTGCCAAAAATACAGCCTATGATAAATTAGTTTTTTGCCACCATAATGTATATCGATAAAACAATTCAATAACAAAGATTTAAAGTTCAAAGATTATTTTTTAAAAAAATAAATGGTTGAATTTTACATGACAAATATTTTGTATACTGGCCCATTCCCCAAACATCCATTTTTAAATGATTGGAAACATTTTTATTAAACAGAAGTGGTCTAGTCATGGAACATCCAGTCATGCTTTGGCTGTCACAAATCACAGTGTGGTCATCTTTAATTTATATAAGGGGCATAAATGTACATTTCCAAGTGAACTTGCACTTGCTGTATCATAATGGGAAGCACAGCCAGATGCTATTGTGAAACTAAAGTGTGTTTCCTGCTGTATGTATGAGAGCTGTACAGATTTTATGTCAAGAAATAAATGAAACTTGGCCAGTAAAAAAAAAAAAGTACTTGTAACACAGAGCACAGATAGTGGGTTGGTATAAATAACACACAAAGCTCTCTTAAAAATTGTCAAAAAGGAAAAAAAACCTACAAAAAGAATGGATAAAGAATCCAAAGAGACATTTTCAGGACGGTAAATTCATTTGGCCAAGGGACAAAAACATCAGTCAGGATAAAAACCTTTGTAAATAATGAGATATCATGTTATACTTAGCAGACTGGAAAAAATTTTAAAGGGTTGTAACACTTTATTGCTGACAGGAATGTTGGGGAAAAGAGCTGGAGCCTGCTTTGATATACCTGTGAAGTACTGAGGAGTTCATACTCGCTAAGAGTGGCCCACAACCTTCACCCTTGGATAGGAAAATCCTGAAGCATGTTTTCTCTGCTTTCCAACAGGATTAAGTTCCAATTGTCCACAGTAATAGAAGTCCGGATAAAGCTCCCTTCACGGGCTGTCTTCCTTTCCCTGTCTCACTTTTCTATTCTCTTACTGGTGTTCCCTTTACTTTCAGAATAAACTATTACACTAAAACTCCTTGCTCAGGTTTTGCTTCAGGGATCTCCAAACAAAAACAAGGAAGAAGTGGCCAAAAAAACCTCCCCCAAACAGAAAACAAAGTGAATATTCATCAGTAGGTGAATAGTTAAATCATTATGCAAAGTTAATTTATGCTATTACCAGTTGATTTTCAGTTGTTTAAACAAGGTATTGTGAAGTGAGAAAAACAATATACAGAAAAGTGGGTTTAATATTATCCCAATTTTATAAACAAACAGTGACCAAAATGTATATGCATGTACATATATTAGGATTTCTTAACTTCTGCACTATTGACGTTTTGGGCAGGATAATTCTTTGTTGTAGGGGACTGCCTAGTGCACTGTAGGATGTTTAGCATCAGCCCTGGCCTCTACCACTACATCCTTGTGGCATCCCCTCAGTTGTGAAAACCAAAAATATCTACAGACATTGCCAAATGTCCCCTAGGGGGCAAAACTAATCCTTATTTATGGGATATGTATAATATGCACATGTATGTTTGTTATGATTCCATGAACATGAAGAAAAAATATGCAAAAATTACACATACTCAGTTAATGTGAATTATCTGTGGGGACAAAAATGTAAAAGGAATAGAGAAGGTCAGGAAGAGAGAAGAAAAAGGAATACAAAAAAGCATAATAATAAGAGACTAATAAATGATTTATATATAAAGAATTTTATAAATAAGCAAAACTACAAAGCTTTGTTGCTTGAAAGGGAAGGCATTACTAGAAGATTTACTCATTAGAAAACAGTGGACGTCATTGTTTTTGTATGCCTGGCACATCTCTTTCTACTAGGATCTGTAACTCTCAGCCCACTTGATTCTAATGGGACTGACAACCCCAGAACATTGTCTGGGCCACAAGAGTGGACCTTTGACCCAGCCTGTACTATGGTCTGAATGCTTGTGTCCCACCAAAATTCATATTTTGAATCTTAATCACTAAGGTGATGGTAGTAGGAGGTGGGGCCTTTGGGATGTGATTAGGTCATTAGAGTTCTACCCTCATGAATGAGATTATAAAATGGGCTCCTTATAAAAGAGACCCCACAGAGCTTCCCTACTCCTTCTACCATGTAAGAAGGACACAGCAAGAAGGCACTGTCTATGAGGAATAGCTCTCATCAGACACTAAATCTGCTGGTGCCTTGATCTTGGACTTCTCAGCCTGCAGAACTGTGAGAAGTAAATTTGTGTGGCTTATAAGCCACCCAGTCTAGGGTATTATGTTATAGCAACCTGAACAGACTAAGATAACTTACTAATCATGGTATCCTATATTTCTCCCCACAGTGATTGGGCTAAAGGCCAAACAGGTACTTACACAAGACTTTGAGTCACAAGCTATGAGGTTGAAAGGATTGGGCTGCCCTTGGCCATCTTTCACATCCATTTGTAGCGGCAGATAATGGAGTCAACATACAAAGGATAGCACAGAAAGATAGTCAAGACATAGGAAAAAAGGAAGAGAGAAAGAGGGGAGAGAGGTAGCATCATTTGAGACCCTGGATGTAGCTGAGCCTGAAGTCAATTTTATCCTAAGACTTCTCAACTATTATGCAAACCATGAAAGTTCCCCTTCTATTATCTTTGCCTTGGCACATTTGAATCATGTTTGTCTCACTGGTATGGCCAATAATTCTGATTAATGCAAAGTAACAATGAATTCATCAACAGTGGGCATATTGAGATGTTTCCTTGTAGAGATTATGTAGACTATTGTTTAGCATGGAAACAAATGGAATATTTTTATATTATGGATGATTTTGTGATAACTTTGGGAAATTTCTAAGAGGTAAATTTCTAATGGGGTCCTTATGAGTTAACAAAAATAATTTTGCAAAGTCGGGATGGATCTGGGTTTGAGGAGAAGCTTGCGTTTCACAACCAATGAAGCATCCCAAGAAAGGCCAGTACAGTGTTTTGGTCACGTCTTCTGTGCTATGGTAGCGAGCAGCTGCACACAGATCCAACCTGACAGGGTCTTGCCACAAGCTATGCTTCTTCCTGCACCGAGGCTTCTGTGACAGCACAGCATGAGCCACTCAGATGAACGCACTTGGCCCTCATGCAAATGCAACCAGGAAGCGTGTGTAGGAATGAGAACACCCATAGATCCACTCTTGGCTGGTGGGGTTGGAAACTGAAAAATGAAGGCTCTCTCCTTTGTGCCCTGGACAGACAGTTCTGAGATGCATTTTGTAAGTCTCTTGGGAGAGTCCTGCACAGTCAAGTGCAAGTAGCCTATAGTTGGAGCCGACTCAATAACATTGTTTCATTGGCTTTTCATTCTTTCTTGATTTACTTTCTCTCTCTCTCTCACACACACACACACACACACACACACACACACACACACACACACACAATCTTTCTCTCCTATGTCTTTGGATCAGGTCTTTCTATTGTCTGAATGTTTGTGTCATCCCAAAATTCGTATGTTGAAATCCTACCTCCCAATATTATGGTATTAGGAGGTGAGGACTTTGGGAGATGATTGGGTCATGAGAGCAGAGTTCTCATGAATGGAATTAGTGCCCTTATAAAAGAGATCCCAGAGAGACCCTTGCCATTCTACCATGTGAGGACACAGCAAGAAGTCAGCCATCTGCAACTCAGAAGACATCCCTCACCAGAACCCAACCATGCTGGCACCCTGATCTCAGACTGCCAACATCCAGAACTATGAGAAATAAATTTCTATTGTTTATAAGCTATCCAGCCTATGGCAATTTGTTATAGAAGCCTGAATGGACTAAAATAGGTCTCAAGTAAATTCTCTACACATAAGCCTTATTCTCAGGCTCTGCTTTTGGAAAATCCCACACTAAGATATACAGATACTTGGACATTCTCTAATATCATTCTGTCATATCCCTACACCATCCTTACAAACACTCTCAAAATAGTTTGGCAGCATTTCTTTATCATAAAAAAGGAAAAAAAAAATCCATATTAGCACTTGTACTTTAACCTTTAAGAGGAGAGGGGTTAACCAGAAAGGGCAAAAGAGGTGCCCTTTGTAGAATTAGAGATAAGGTCTATGCCTATGGCACTGAGATGAACTGAGTGATGTAACACTCTCCCACATGACTGGACTTCCAGTGGAACGGTGCATCGAAAGGAAAATGCAAGTTCTGATTCAGGGCCTGGGGCAAGGCCCACAGGAAACCTGAAAGCTTGCTCATGAGGAAATACGGTATGGACACATAGTCTATTGATTTTTACTAAATATAAGGAGCCTTCCAACAGTGAGATTTACTTCGACTGATGCATTTGGAAATGAAATGACATGCTCCCCAGCACCCCCTTCTCCTATGCTGAAAATTGGGCCAGGGCCAGCCTCATAAAACCCTCCTTCTCACCTGAATAGCGGTTTTTCAGTCAAGTACTAAGTGTCAAGGATGGTGCTGTGACTTAGCACAGGAGAAGTGTTACTGAAAGGGAAGAGGAATTATAAATTCTACTTTTGCCTTCTTTGGGGTTCTTGTTGTGTTTGTTTATTCTCTGGATTCAGCAAGGCTACCTCTGTATAGAAAGAGCTGGTTGGAGAGTGAGGAGGGCAGGAGGATGATAGGCAACTATATTCTTTTCCTTCCTTTCCTTTCTTCTGGAGTCCTATATGCTGGGAATGAGGACAGAGGGAGAGGGGTTGGCCAGCTCTGAATTTTGTACATCCAACAGAAGCTTCCGGATGAACTCAGAATTCCTTGGTCTTGGGAGGAAGATCACAATGGAGTTGTCTCATCATAACCCAGTCTCAAAGTGGTACAAGTCTACAGATATCTTTCACCTAAATATATTTAATTTTTCCTGGATATTACAGAGTAGGTTTGGGTGCATATACAACATACCAATAAAAGTAAATTTCAACAGTTTTAAGAAATCAAAATAGTGGTTCTTTTTGGTTTTATTTGGTTTCTGATCCCAATAATCATTCCATGGACGTTATAGTAGATTCCACAAAAGCTTGAATTTATCTATTTTCCTACTTTATAATCTCAGATCAGGTATAAGTATAAAATACTGAGTGGATATAATATACAGGTTGGGTAGAATTATTAATAGAAGAATTCATGCAAGGATATGAGAAATTTAAATCTCAAAAATGCATTTTAACATGGCACTCCCTGAGGAATATACTGATGTAGCAATGATAATATGATTCTGTTTTTGATTGAATATTTATTTTTCTAAGAAAAAAACTGATTGGAAAATAGTAAATATATATTTGATTCCTATAAGTAAAGTTATTGCCTCTGTAAGGGAGATGGAATAATTTGGAGGAAATAATTCTGAAAATTTTTATTAAAATAGCATGGTCTCTTCCTATATAAAATTATCAAAAGAAAACATATTCAATTTAAATCTTATGAAATAAGATCATACTACCACAAATTTTCCTGGAAAGATAGAAGTGCAATTGACAAAGTTGAAACTATTTTTTTCCTGAGTTTTGAAGACCACATGTAGGTAGGAAAACAAATTGTCTTGTTTAGAGCTGACTGAAACTATGATTAAGATGAGCAAAAATTACAAATATACTATATGTTTGTACAGCTAATTTGGCTCTGCCTAAAAATTTAATTGAGAAATTGAATACAGATCCCAAAGCTGAATATTTGCATTTAAATGCAAAATCTCAAAGAGTTGGCTTGTGAAAGAAATGCCACACACTTTTTCACATCCAAAAAATTCATAGTAATGAGAAGCATTATCATGGAATGATTCCTTTAATTCAAAATAGGGAGCAATTCTTTCCCATATGATTTCAAAGCCGCTGTCACCTTCTAGGATTCTGAGGGCTTCACCATAAAAGGCTTCTGGAAGCACCTAATTATTTTCAACAGAGGTGGAGAGCAGAGAGCAAACAGAGAGAAAGAAGCAATGATTGATGTATTTTTAATAAATTCTATAGCTACAGAAAGAATGCACCCAATAGAGGTGACCCAGCTTTGGAAGTCCTACTCATTTTGAGTCCCTGCCCGTATACTACTTTCCCAGTGATCCCAGGTCATGTCAATCAGAGTCACTCTTTTCCTTGCCCACAACCCTCAAGGTATCAACTTTCAGGACCACTTAATGAGGCCTGTGGGTTTACACAAACCATGCCAGGCAGGTTTTGTGGTAGGAGATGGAAGCTGGGGCCTGGCACTAAACCTGACGGGGCGCAGGAGTAGTAGATTGGGCTGTCAGAAGAGGTGTGGCCACCATGCATGGAAAGCACTGAAGGACATGGTGACCTCTGCCTCACTTCAGGCAAATGTTTATTCCTAGGAACCAAGGGAGGCAATACCTGTTCTTCCTGGAGGTTGGAGTGTTTCATGGATGACTCTGGCTCTCAGTTCTTGGAAGACTCAATGGGCAAGTGTCTGGGAGGTGTCCACAGGCAGTTGTGCCTCATCGGATGACAGAACACTTGGTTTAGTGAGTGTCTTATTCTGTTTTCTGCTTCTTATAACATAATACCTGAAACTAGGTAATTTATAAAGAAAAGGAATTTATTTCTTACAGTTATGGAGGCTGAGAAGTCTAAGGTTAAGGGGCCACATCTGGTGAGGTCCTTCTTGCTGGGGTAGGTGACTCTGTAGAGTCCTGAGGTGGTGCTGGTCATCACATGATGAGGGGGCTGAGTGTGTTAGCTCAGGTCTCTCTTCCTCTTCTTCTAAAGCCACCAGTCCCACTCCTATGATAACACATTAATCCATTAACCAATTAATCCATTAATTCATGAGTGGATTAATTCATTCATGAGGGTAGAGCCATCATGACCCAGTCACCGCTTTTGTTTTTCACCCCTCCCAATGGGTCAGTCACCTCTTAAAGGCCCCACCTCTCTATACTGCCACACTGGGGATTAAATTTCAACATGAGTTTTGGAAGAGACAAATATTCCTATGTTAACACATGTTGGCACTGTGGTAAGCTCTGGAGCTACATCAGTGAAAAAGACAAGATCCTGCTCTTGGAGAGCTTAGTTTAATGGAAGGAAATAAAGGTATTAAAAATATTCACAAAAATAATTGGTGGCACTCGTGAAAAGGACTACAAGGGAAAAGTGCAAGGTCATATGGAAATATACAACAGGGTTTTTCCTGAAGCTGTGAGTGGTTGCTCAGCCTAAACAGGAGCAATTCAGAAGTGCTGGAAAGTTAAATCCCCAGGGGGGCAACCTTGTAGAGGAATGCACCAACCTCACCTTCTGTGGAAAAGATGCTTCATGTGGTCCCTCAGAGGGTCCATGGTAGAATTGAGTTTTATTTGCTTAATAGTGGTCTTCAATGAATCATTAATATGCCAATATGCTATATTAGATTTTCTTTTTTTCTGTGTCTCACTGCTTGCTATGGTTGGAATACTTACATCTCCCTAAAATTCATCTGTTGAAAATTCTACCCTTCAAGTTGTTAGTATTAGGAGATGGGGCCTTTGGGAGGTGATTGGGTCATAGGACAGAGCCCTCATGAATGGAGTTAGTGCCCTTGTAAAAGAGGCCTAAGAGAGACCCCTCCACCATGTGAGGTTACAGTGGCAAGATATCCATCCATGAAGCAAGAGGGCCCTCAGCAGACACTAAATCTGCTGGCACCTTAATCTTGGAATTCCCAGTCTCCAGAACTGTGAGAAGTAAGTTTCTGTTGTTTATAAGCCACCTAGTCTATAGTAATTTGTTGTAGCAGCCTGAACGGACTAGAACACTGCTTATTTCCTCCCCTCTGCCTCCTGGGCTAGAGTTGCCAGATACAATATAGGACACCCAGCTAAATTTTTAAAAATATGTTACAAATGGAACCTACTTATACTAAGAGAGTATTCCTCATTTATCTGTAAAGCACAATTAACTGAGCATTCTGTATTTTTATTTTATTTTTATTTCCGTAACTTAGGAAATCTTCCCAAATAAATTACCTCTCTCTCAAGTCCTTGCTTTGGGCTCTTTTTTGGGAGGGAACATAAACTAAGAAGAGCATTGGCGTCCAAAGAAAGGTCAGTAAAAGAAACAGAGTGGCCAGGCAGGAAGGAGGAAACGCAGGAGTTTGGTGTCTGAAAGGAAAATGGAGACTGTTTCAGGGAGGCATGTTCTTCATTTTCCAGGAACTGTCAAATGATGCCAGGCATTGCCAAAGTGCTAAGCACTTTTCATTGATTATCTCATTTCCTCTCACACAACTCCAGAAGGTAGGTAATATTTGTAACCCTCTCTTCAGATGAGAGAGCCAAAGTCTACAGAGGTTAATTAACTTGGCCCAAGTCACATAATCATGCAGGAGGGAAAAGCCATTCTGGTCCTTCAGATCTAAGCCTGTCTCCCTCAGTTGTGCTCATGCTTGACCCCAAAGCCTTTATTAAGGTCTCGGCCTTCCAGCCTCCAGCACTTTACCCACAGCACTAGGCGCTTAACTCAGGGGGATATGGAAGCGATATGACTTGCAATTAAGAATACAGTTAAGAATAGCAAGCCTTGGAATAGTCAGCCACATACCACATACCAGTTGGAAAAAGGCCTATTTTCTATTTTTATTTTATTTTTTATGTGTGTATTTATTTATTTTTGAGACAGACTCTCACTCTGTCACCATGGATAGAGTGCAGTGGCATCGCGATAGCTCACTGTAACCTCAAACTCCGGGGCTCAAGCGGTTCTCTTGCCTCAGCCTCCCAAGTAACTGGGAATACAGGTGCCCGCCACGACGCCTGGCTAATTTTTGTATTTTTAGTAGAGACGGGGTCTCGCTCTTGCTCAGGCTGGTCTCAAATGCCTGAACTCAAGCAATGCTCCCGCCTCAGCCTCCCAGAGTGCTAGGATTACAGACGTGAGCCACCACCACCTGGCTGAGGCCTAGTTTTAAAATTTATTTATGTAAAGACTTTGTTGGAAAATTTCAAACATATGAAAAAGTAGAGAAAATACTATAAGGCCCATGTTCATATCACTCAGCTTTAATAACTGTCATAATTCTATCATTCTTGTTTCATCTCTCTTCTAGCTAAAATATTTTAAAAATAAATCCTAGTGAACATATTATTTCACATGTAAATACTTCATTATGAGTTTATATCAGATAAGGAATTTTGAAGGAAAAAAACATAGCCACAATACTAGTTTCTAGCTCCACAAAAGAAATAATTTTTAAATATTATCTGTGGTAGGCTAAATAATGGCCCCCAAAGATATTAGGTCCTAATTCCTGCAACTTGTCAATATTACTCTGTATGGAAAAAGGTCTTTGCAAACGTGATTAAATCAAGGATCTTAAGATGGGGAGATAATCCTGGATTATCCAGATGGTACCTAACTAAATGTAATCACAAGCTTCTTATAAAAGGGAGGAGAGGGAGATTTGACACAGAAAGTGATGTGACAATAGAAGTGGAGAGAGATTTGAAGATGCCAGACTGCTGGCTTTGAGGATGGAGGAAGGGGACCATACAGCTCTAGGAGCTAGCAAAAGCAAGAAAACAGATTCTCCATTAGAGTCTCCAGAAGGAGTGTGGCCCTGCTGACACTTTGGTTTCCGCCCAGTGAAACTGATTTCAGATTAGCTAATTGTAGAATATTTTCATCACCCCAAAAAGAAACCTTATATCCCTTACTTTAAATTTAGTTTCTGTCAATTATACAAAGCAAGGCTTAATCATAGAAGTCTAGTTGATATATCTGTCCCTTACATCTTTTCTTTCTCCCTTTTAAGAAGTTTTTGTTTAACCTTTAGTTGTTTTCCTTATTATAAACAAATACGTGTGGATATTCTTCTTATATTTCCTTAGTTGCCTAGTGGAATAGTATATGTATTTTTTGCACATTGTTTTTTTTTTACATGATAATATATTCTAGAGATCATTTCAAAGCAATATGTAGAGATATTTCACATTTCTTTTCACAACTGTACTGTTTTCTGTTGCGTGGTGTATCTTAGTCTATTCAACCGATCTCCAAATGATGGATATTTGGGTGTTTCTAGTCTTTTGCTATCATAAACAGAGCTGCAATTAATAGTTTTCTGCACATGTCTTTTCATATTTTTGCTAGGTGTACACATGAGATAGAGTCTCAGAGTTGGGATTGCTGAGGAGAGCAGGCCCAGTTAAACAATATAGAGCTAGTACTCCTATCAAAGCTAGCTTTTTTTTTTACATGCACACTCAATTTCCTTTTGCAATCTTATGGAAAGGAGGCTGTTCGTGGACAAATAATCAATATCTGAATAGATAGCATTTTAATACCAGTTTCAAATCACAGAAAATCTGGCCTTATATTTTTTTGTGTTAAAACAGGGCCATATTCATTAGAATGATGCTGGCCCATTCTAAGAATGGCCTATAAGTTAGGCTATGGGTATTGAAAGACATCGTAGATTTAGTTTGACTCGGTTTTTTTCTGGAAAAGAGAGAATGTCTTGGTATAAGGAATCAATCTTATGTTCTGATAGCATTTTTGTCATCCTCATAAATAGCACTTAAAATATAAGCTTTCTTTATTTCTGATCTATTCTTACGGACACTCACCTCGCTAGACTGCCTCTTCATACTATTTCTTTTCTAGAAATAGAATACATCTCATTCCTTTAAAACTCTCACATTGACAGCAATGGAAGACACTGTGAAGACAACAAAAGTACCAACAAAAGTATCATCTGAATAATCATGTATTATTCAGATGACATTCAAAGGGACACGCCAGCAAAATAATTTTACCAGTCTATGAAATAGTGGAACAAATTCACCTTTGAGCAACATGCATATTTACTAGTTTCTCTGTGAACATTTTATTCTTATTCCTCACCTTTATGAGCAATAGCTGGAAGCTCTTTCAAATCACATTGTTAATTCTCATAATCTCCCCATAGAGGTTTGGTAGGTGAAAATTACAATATTGAAATTTCCCAAATGGAGACAGACAAATACCTGCTATGTCTACCACACAAGACAGATTAGATTTCAACTTTTCTTGTAATGATTAAGACTTAATGCCAATAGCTTAGGAAAGGGGAAAAAAATCCCCTGACCTTTATACTTTCTTCACCTGTCCCCACAAGGATGATATTTCAATGCCTAATAGTTTTCTGTGTTCTCCCAGGCAAAAGTAGTTAGTGATCAACCACCTTTTTTTTTCTTAATGTAAGTGCTGATAGAATGTCAGTGCCATTTTTCCAGTATAATTATTTATTTTTTAAATGTATTTTTGTCCCTACTCTTTGTCCTTCATTATTTCATTCAAAGCACACTAACTAAAAGGTATGAAGTCCTGTGGTTAAAAGAAAGGGCTTGGAGTCTGTCCAACACAGGTTAGAATTTAACTCTATCAATGCCTATGAGTCCCTGCCAAATTACCCAAGCTCTTTGTCGTTGTGTCATGGACAAATCAGAGGTAATAGTGCTTATCTCACAGGATTGAATGATATGACCCAAAATTGAGTGATAAAACTCAAATTGAGTGTAAAAGTCTTAACTCTAGGCATCACACATCGTAAGTATTCAATGTGTGAGAATGTTTTATATTGTTACTAATATTTGTAATTGCAGACCTGAGAGTTAAAGCAGTTTAAAGAACTCGGTTATGGTCTCCTGTGTAGTGAAAAAATAACCTTACCTAAAGAGAGGTCTGGCCTTTGCCCTTGGCTAATCTCTAGGCCCTTGGAATGTCATGCCTAACAGGAATGTCTTTGTTATCTAGGAACCTTGGTCACCAGATCGTCTAATAATATGATTTATGATGGGGGCTCTGGGTCGTGTAATATTAGTTCTACCTCTGGAAAGGCTCAAAAATAAGGTCAGCCATGTGGACAGTATGTGATTAAGCCCAAATAAAAACTCTGCACACCAAAGCTTGGGTGAGCTTCCCTGGTTGGTAATATTCCAATACCTATTGTCACACATTGATGCCAGCAAAGTAATGCTATTCATGACTCCATGGGGAGAGGATAATGGAAGCTCTGCATTTGGTACTTTTCCTGATTTCTGCCTTATGTGTTTCCTCTCTTGGCTGACTTTTTTTTTTTTTATTTGCTTACCATAAACAATTTTGTTTATTGAAATCCTGCCACGGTGGACAGTTCGATCACATGTGGTCTTAATACAGTTTCTCCAAAAGCACCTACAATAAGACTTGGAAAGCAGGCCGTTTATTTGGGAGGTGATCATGGGAAACAGGAGTCAGGAAGTATGAGAAGCGAACCAAGGGAGGGAAAATAGTCACATGCAGACACCTTATCAAGGATACTGCTTGTGGC
>CAUYRT010070802.1:0-10443 GCA_963574885.1 Lepilemur ruficaudatus
CTCCAAGAAGGGAGGGGGGCATGATGAGGCATGTCTGACCTCCCTCCTGGCAGACAATTTTAGGATATTCCTTTGGCCACGAGGGGGTCCATTCAGTCAGCCGGTGGGGGGGGGATCCTTAAAATTTTATTTTGTTTCACAGTTTCTCTGCCTAGAAGCCAGGCTGTGTTTAATATTTGCCGTAGATGTCAGAGGCTTCAGGTTCCTCTAGTGTCCATTTTTTTCCCCAGCTTTCTTTAGGTTTTTCTAGAAAATCCTTCTTAAGTGGTATATTAGTCAGTGTTCTCCAGAGAGACAACCGATAGGATACATATCTCTCCCTCTCTCTAGATATATGAGAGGGGATTTATTAGGGGAATTGGCTCACATGATTATGGAGGCTAAGAAGTCCCATGATAGGCCATCTGCAAGCTGGAGGCCCTAGGATGCTGGGAGCATGGCTCAGGCCAAGTCTGAAGAAAGGGGGAAGCCAGTGGTGTAACTTTCAGTCTGAGGTCAAAAGCCTGAGAACTGGGAGGAGCCACTGGTGTAAGTCCTGGAGTCCAAAGGCTGGAGGGCCTGGAGTTGTCCAGGGACAGGAAAGGAAGAAAGCCTCCCAGCTCTAGCGGGTAGATTGACACAATTGCCTTTTCTCTGTTTTTGTTCTCTCCCTGCCTGTGGGAGGTTACATGGTGTCCATGCACATCAAGGTCAATCTTGACCCACCCTGCTTATATGTGATAGGAAAGCTAGAGGAGGCTCCAGTGGTCAAATTTTCCTTTCCCTGGGTCAAATAAGGCTCTGATAAAGTAGTTTTCCTTGCGGGAAGGCCTTTGCTTTGGAGAAGAAAATGTTCTGGGCTTTTTTCAAAATGGTTACTATTTCCTTGGGTGCATTTCAAAATGGTTATTTTTTTTCTTCTTCTGTCCAAAGCATGAGGGATTTATTTTTTTCTATAATCTTGACCATGAACACCTGGTGAGGCTCTTGGAGATAAAACTTAGGAAAGTGTGTCTGTTTTTTTTTTTTTTAGACAGGATCTCACTCTCTTGCCCTGGGCTAGAGTGCAGTGTAGCTCACAGCAACCTCAAACTCCTGGGCTCACCTGATCCTCCTGCCTCAGCCTCCCAAGTAGCTGACTACAGGTGCTCATCAACCATGCCCCGCTTAATTTTTTATTTTCAGTAGACAGTGGGGTTCTTGCTCTTGCTTAGGCTGGTCTCGAACTCCTGACCTCAAGCAGTCCTCCTGCCTAGCTTCCCAGAGTGCTAGGATTACTGGCGTTATCCATCCCACCCTGCCAAAAGTGTGTTTTTCCTTGCCCCTCCCTGAGACTGAGCCTCAGGAATTTTAAAGTCTCGTACTTGTCCCCAGTCAGCTTCTAGCAATCGTCAATTACCAGGTAAGCATTTTTACCAGTTTCTGGCTCAGGAGGCTTCTGCTCCAGTAAGGCTGTGATTCTCTGTATTTACCTATCTCTCCAGTTTTTAGGGTAACAGTTTGCCTTGTGGCCTCATTCTCTTATGGATCTGAGAGAAGTTGTTGATTTTTATTTTGTTCCGCTTCTTTTGTTATTGTTGCTGTGAGGAGGACTGAAATGATACCTTTCAAGCTCTTTACATGTTAGAACTGAAATGGGAAGTCCGTTCTGTCAGTTTTTGCTTCGTGTATTTTGTTGGTCTGTTGTGAGGTGCATATACATTTAGGATTGTTGTGTCGTCTTGGTGAATGCACTTTTAAAAATCATTATTTAATGTCCCTCTTTTTCTTTTCTTAACTCCATAGTCTGTTTCTTCTCATATTAATGTGGCCACCCCACATTAAAAAAATTATTTGTATGGTATATTTTCCTCATCCTTCTACGTATATTTGATGTAGATTTCTTACAGGTAGCATATATTTTGGTCTTTTTTAAAAAAATTCAATCTGATAGTCCATCTTTTTTAATTGGTGTGTTTAGACCATGTGCATTTAATGTAACTATTAATATGTTTGGATATAGATCTATCGATTTTGTTACTTGTTTTCTCTTTGTTCCCTATGTTTTTATTTCTCTCTTTCTGGGATTATTTGAATGTTTCTTAGTATTCCATTTTAATCAATTTATTGAGGTTCTGACTATATCTCAGTATGTTAATGGTTACTATAGAGATTACAGTATTCATATTTAACTTTTTTCTATTTAGAAATAATTTTGTGCCACTTCAAGTGGAACATAGAAACATACCACCATGTAGGTTCCTTTACCCATTATGCTGTATTTGTTATGTGTGTTATATCTATGTATGATAAAAATTGTTTGGATAGTGTTAAAAATTTTGCTTTCAGCTGTTATATATGTTTTAAAGAACTTAACAGGAGAAAAATAGTCTATTATATTTATGTAGCTATTTGCCATTTCTATTGCTCTTCCTTTATTTCTGAAATTCCAGTTTTCCCTCTAGTATTATTTTCTTCCATCTGAAGAACTTTATTTAGCATTTCTTTCCCTTTCTTTTTCTTCTTCTTCTTTTTTTTTTAGATAGGGTCTTGCTCTGTCACCCAGGTGGGAATGCAATGGTCTGATCATAGGTAACTGTAACTTTAAACTCTTGGGCTCAAGTGATCTTACTTCAGCCTCCTGAGTAGCTGGGACTAGCGATGCATGCCACCACACCCAGCTAATTTTGTTTTTTTTTGAAAGCAGTCACTGTTTATTAACTGACTAGATTACAAAAATAATCGTGGTAGCTACCTTAGTTCATTCTTCTAATAAGCCTGTCGATTTGGTCTTCTCTGTTGCTGGCATCTCCATCTTCTACAAAATGGGTTGTCTTTTTCTTTGTTCCACCTCTTGGAGATGATAACTTGAAGGGCCACAGAAAGCGATTTGCTTTTTTGAAGTGTTTTCCAGCAGTGTAGATCTCATGAATCGCATCCTCCATGCAGATGATGCCATATTTACCAAGAGATCGAGCAATCAAAGTGTTATCTGTCAACGCAATTCTTTTATTGATTTCTGACATAACCACCCTTGTAAATTAGTTCATTTACTGACTTTAGGTTTGGGTACCCCCATGCAATATATGATTCTGCAATTCCCAGA
Source organism: Lepilemur ruficaudatus (assembly GCA_963574885.1). Lineage (NCBI taxonomy): Eukaryota > Metazoa > Chordata > Mammalia > Primates > Lepilemuridae > Lepilemur > Lepilemur ruficaudatus. The sequence continues at coordinate 3,065 of CAUYRT010070802.1, forward strand.
ATGTTAATTGAAGCCTTGTTGAGCTTAATAAAGGTTCCGTTGAAGATCTGGCGAAGGTGAAGAAGCTGCAACACCTTTCAGACTTTTGGGCTCCCACCACTGATACCTCTTGATCCTGATGACAAACACTAATTTGGGTTCTGTAGATACCTAGAAGTTGCCAGCTTTTCTTGCCGTCTAGCCATTCAAATCTGAGTTCTGTACATCTGCCTATATTCTTTGTGATAGTGCTTAGCTTTTTCATACATAAGCTTCCTCCCTGCCTTTCAAAGCATCTTTTGGGCAAACTTCTTTCTCAGGCACTTGACCCTCAGCTCTGCAAAATTCCTTTGCTTTTTCTTAAGGGTTTCTGGCACAGCAGGAACCTCTCTTTTTCTTCTCTTTGACACCCTCCATGGTTCCAGCCAGAAAAGAGTATTTTTTTTTTAAATGGTAAAATTGATAAACCATTTGGTAGACTAATCACACAAAAAAGAAATGACCCAAATAGAATCAGAAATGTATAGGAGACATTACAACTGATACCACAGAAATACAAATAATCATTTAAGGCCATTACAGGGGCCAGGCACTGTGGCTCATGCTTATCATTCCCAGCACTTTGGGTGGCCAAAGTGGGAAGATCACCTGAGGCCGGGAGTTCAAGACCAGCCTGGGCAACATATCAAGACCCTGTCTCTACAAAAGAAAAAAAAATTAGGTGGATGTGGTGGCATATACCTGTAGTTCTAACTACTTGGGAAGTTGAGACAGGAAGATTGCTTGAGCCCAGGAGTTTGAGGCTTCAGTGAACTATGATTGTGCCACTGCACTCCAGCCTAGGAGATAGAGCAAGACCTTGTCTCAAAAAATAAGATAAAATAAGGTAAGATAAAATAATTAAAAACCATTGCAAACTATACTCCAATAAATTATCCTGGCATAAATGGATAAATTACTAGATACATACAACCAACCACAATTGAACCAAGAAGAATTAGAAAACCTGAATAAACCAATTATGAGTAACAAGACTGAATCTGTAATAAAAAGTCTCCCATCAAAGAAAAGCCCAGGACCTGATGGCTTCAGAGCAGAATTCTATGAAACAGTTAAAGAATTCATACCATTTTTTCTCAAACTCTTTCAGAAAATTAAAGAGGAAGTTCTTCCAAACTCATTCTATGAGGTCAGGACTACCATGATACCAAAACCAGACAAGGACACAACAAAAAAAGAAAACTATAGGGTAATAGCTGAGGAATGTAGAAGCAAATTCCTCAACAAAATACTAGGAAACCAAATCCAGTAGGACTTAAAAAGATCATCCACCATAATCAAGTGGGATTTATTCCAGGGATGCAAGAATTGTTCAACACGTGCAAATCAATGAACATCATATATCACATCAACAGAATGAAGAAAAAAATATCATCTCAATCGATGCAGAAAAAGCATGGGATAAAATTTAACAACGCTTCGTGATGAACCCTCTCAACGAGTTAGATAGGGAAGGAGTGGACCTCAACACAGTAAAGGCCATATGTGACAAACCCATAGCCAACATCATACTAAACAGGGAAAAGTTGAAAGCTTTTTCTCTAAGATCTGGAACAAGACAAGGATGCCTACTTTCACCATTCATATTCAACATAGTACTATAAGTTCTAGCTAGAGTAGAACTCTAGGGAAAGAATTAAAGGACATCCAAATTGGAAAGGAGGAGCACAAATTGTCCTTGTTTATAAACAACATGATATTCTATATAGAAAATCCTAATAGCTCCACCAAAAAACTCTTAGAGCTGATAAGCAAATTCAATAATGTTGCAGGATACAAAAATGAGCATACGAAAATCAGTAGCATTTATGTATACCAACAGTGAGCTAGCAGAGAAGTTAGGAAAGCAATCTCATTTACAACAGCTACCAAAAAAAGAAAAAAAATTAAAATACCTGGGAATAACTTTAACCAAGGAGGTGAAAGATCTCTACAAGAAAGACTACAAAACACTGATGGAAGAAATTGAAGAGGACACAAGAAAATGGAAACACTTTCCATGTTCATGGATTAGAAGAATTAATATTGTGAAATGACTATGCTACAAAAAAGCAGCCTACAGAATCGATGCAATCCCTATCAAAATACTAATGATATTCTTCACAGAAATAGAAAAAACAATCCTAAAATTCATAGGGAACCACAAAAGACCCCAAATAGCCAAAACAATCTTGAGCAAAAAGAACAAAGCTAGAGGCTTCACACTGACGCTGTAGTCCCCAACCCCCGGGCTGCGGACTGGTACCAGGCCGTGGCCTGCTAGGAACTGGGCCACACAGCAGGAGGCAAATGAGAGAAGCTTCATCTGTATTTATAGATGCTCCTCATCACTTGCATCACCACCTGAACTCTGTCTGCCTCCTTTCAGGATCAGTGGCGGCATTAGATGCTGCATTATGGTGAGTTGTATAATTATTTCATTATATGTTACACTGTAGTAATAATAGAAATAAAGTGCACAATAAATGTAATGTGCTTAAATCATCCTGAATCAACCCTCGCCGCTCCCCCGTCTGTGGAAAAATTGTCTTCCATGAAACCGGTCCCTAGTTCCAAAAAGTTTGGGGATTGTTGTACTAACAGACTTTGAAATATACTACAAGTCTACAGTAATGAAAACAGTGTGGTATTTACCTAAAAGTAGACACATAAGCCTATGGAGCAGAATTGAGACCTCATAAATAAATCCACGTATTTCAGCCAACTGATTTTCAACAAAGGCACCACAAATATTCACTGGAGAAGGGACAGTTTCTTCAATAAGTGATGGTGGGAAAACTGGATATCCATATGCAGAAAAATGAAACTAGACCCCTATTTCTCACCACATCAAAAATCAAGTCAAAATGGATTAAACACTTAAATGTAAGACCTGAAACTACTAGAAGAAAATGGAAACGTTTCAGGACATTGGCCTGGGCAAAGAGTTTATGGAGAAAACTTCAAAAGAAAAGGCAACAAGCAAAAATAGGCAAATGGGATTGTAGCAAAGGAAACAATCATCAGAGTGAAGAGACAACCTGCAAAATGGGAGAAAACATTTGTAAATTATCCAAAAGGGGATTAATATCCATGATATGGAAGGAACTCATAGAGCTCAACAGAAGAAAAGAATTTGATTTAAAAATGGGCAAATGAACTGAATAGACATCTCTCAAAAGAAGACATACAGATGGCCAACAGGTACATGAAAAAATGCTGAACATAACTAATCATCAGGAAAATGCACATCAAAAGTGCAGTGAGATAACATGTCACCCCAGTTAGATTGGCTATGATGAAAAAAGACATAACAAATGCTGGCGAGGATGCGGAGAAAGGGGAACTCTTATGTACTGTTGGTGAAAATGTAAATTAGTATGGCCATTATGGAAAACAGTATGGAAGTTCCTCAAAAACTAAAAATAGAGCTACCATATGATCCAGTAATTTCACTACTGGGTATATATCCAAAGGAAAGGAAATCAGTATGTTGAAGACATATGTGCATACCCATGTTTATTGCAGCGCTATTCACAGTAATAAAGATATGGAAGCAACCTAAGTGTCCCTCAGCAGACGACTAGACAATGTGGGGTATGTACGGAATGGAATGCTATTTAGCCATAAAAAAGAATGCAGTTCTGTCATTCACATTATGTTAAGTGAAATAACCCAGGTCTCGAAAATAAATACCACACATTTTCATGAATGTATGGAAGCTAGGAAAGTTGATCTCATAGAATTAGAGGGTAGAATAGTTGTTACTGGAAATGGACAGGCGTAACAGGGTGGGAATGACGGCCGAAAGTTGGTTAACAAGTACAAAAGTCCAGCTAGATGGGAGCAATAAGTTCTAGCATTCTGTAGCACTGTATGGTGATATAATTAACAATTTATTGTGTATTTTCAAATAGCTAGAAGAGTGGATTCTAAATGTTCTTAACACAAAGAAATGTTTTAGGTGATGAATATGCATATTATACTGATTTTATCGTTATACATTGTATAAATATTGAAATATCACATTTGTCCAATAAATATGTAAATTATTATGTGTCAATTATAATAGAAGCAAAAAGTTACTCGGTTTTGAGGAGTGGAATTGGGAGGAGAGGAGAGGTGGCCCAGGGGACTACTATTTTTCACTTATTGATCTATTGGCCCTGTGTCAATATTTAAAAAAGTGATAAAGTACATGGCTGCATTAGTTGATAAGGTTAAAAACTAAAACAAGATACATATTAATGGCAAGTTCCTTTAAGGAATATTAGGACTAAAGTGTCCCACATAAAAGGGAATTAGATATAGAGAAAAAGAAATATTTATCTTTTTTATTTAAAAGGACTTTTTTTCCTTGTTTATTTTGGTTTTGTTTTGTTTTATTCCAGGGCTTCAAAAACAAACCAAAAAAGATGGGTCACATAAAGCCAGACTTGATTGATGTTGACTTAATCAGAGGTGAGTTCTAAAATTGGTTTGTTTCTTATGCACATTATTATGTTATTTCATAGTGGTTCTAAAGACTATTTTTTGATATCCCCCCTGTGCGAGGGTATACTTTATTTTCTAAAAGTAACAGTCTTCTCTCATCAGTCAGGCTTTAACACTTTTTACCCTTTGCCTTAGTCACTGTGTGACTATATAAATTACATGGTTTCTTTAAAGGTGAAGGAGGGGTGAACTTGGAGACTTCCTGTTGTATAATTGAGCTCCTGTCCCAGTGATTGAAGTTAGAAGTTATTACATTTAACAATCATCTAAGAGAGTTTTTTAACTGAACGGGTTATATGCTGATTTTTTCACTCTCACTTGTGTTTAATGTATTGCTATAAGTAGGCATCCATGTAGTGTATATAAATGTTTGATGTTTTGTTTTATTGTGTGTTTAAAGGCTCAACATTTGCCAAAGCCAAGCCTGAAATTCCGTGGACATCTCTAACTCGGAAGGGGCTTGTTCGAGTTGTATTTTTTCCATTATTCAGCAATTGGTGGATTCAGGTTACCTCTTTAAGAATCTTTGTTTGGCTGCTACTGCTTTACCTCATGCAAGGTAATTGGGGGAGGGTGGAATAAGCTATGAAGGTTTCTTTTTACTGCTTTTGCTACTAGGAAGACCTACTGTTCCTACATTTACCCTTTCATTTGATAGTTTAAAGTACACAGAAATGAAGGGCTGTATTCAATTTGGGGATCATCTTAAAATTATTTGCTATGAGAGATTAAACAAGATTGTCTCTTTCTCCTCTCTTGAATTTCTCTCTACCTGTTTCACCTGCCATGACTTCTCAGGCTTGTCTTCTGTCTGAGCCTTGAATATTGAATATTGAATTACCTAAGGGTTGGATCCTGGGTTCTGGTCTGTTCTCTAGGTACTCTCATCAAGCCCTATTACTTTAATACAATTGATATGCTAGTGATCCCCAAATTTTTATCTTTAGGCCACATCTGTCTGCTAAACTTGAGATTTATAAATCTTCCTGCTTGACATTTCCATATGGAGATTTAATAGGTCTATTTAACTTAATATAAAAAATGGAACTCGTGTGTGTGTGCACATTTATTCCTCTTTAGGTCTTCTTCATTCATTAAGTGATAGCATTGAGCACCAGTATTCAAGTGAAAAATTAAATCTTCCTATTCTACCCTAACATCACCTGTCACATCCTGTCAATCAAGTCTTGTTAAGTTCTACCTCCAAATTCTTAACTCTAGCTCAGTCTCTACCGCCACTGTCCATCGTCCACAGCACCAACATTTCTTTGTCTAGACCGCTGGTATAACGTCTACTCTGAGCTCTCTTTCTGCCAATCATTCTTTTTATGGCAGTTAGAGAAATGTTTTAGAAGTAGAACCCATATCATGTCATTCGCCTGCTTAAAACCCGCTGATGACTTCCTGTTGGCCTTGGAACAAAAATCCAAAGTCCTTACCATGGCCTGTAACGCCCTGCATGATCCGTCCCTGCCCTCCTCGCATACCTCATCTCTTAACACTGTTCTCCATGTTCACTCCAGGCATGATGGCATTTTTCCTTTTCCTCACACAAAGCTTTTCTTTCTATTTGAAGCATTTAAAAAAATTTTTTTTATTTCAGCGTATTACGGGGGTACAAATGTTTAGGTTATGTATATAGCCTTTGCCCCACCCGAGTCAGAGCTTCAAGCGTGTCCATCCCCCACACGGTGCGCACCACACCCATAAGGTGTGTAAACACCCATCCCCTTCTCCCTCCACCCCCATCTGCCTGACACCGGATGAATGTTATTACTGTATGTGCACTTAAGTGTTGATCAGTTAGTACCAATTTAATGGTGAGTGCATGTGGTGCTTGTTTTTCCATTCTTGGGATACTTCACTTAGTAGAATGGGTTCCATCCAGAATAACACAAGAGGTACTAAATCACCATTGTTTTTTACGGCTGAGTAGAACTCCATGGTATACATATACCACATTTTATTAATCCACTCATGTACTGATGGGCACTTGGGTTGTTTCCACATCTTTGCGATTGTGAATTGTGGTGCTATAAACATTCTAATGCAGATGTCTTTTTTATAGAATGTTTTTTGTTCTTTTGGGTAGATGTCCAGTAGTGGGATTGCTGGGTCAAATGATAGCATTTTTTCTTTCTTTGGAAAATAGGTCCTTGCTCTGTTGGCCTGACTAGAGTACAGTAGTGTCATCATAGCTCACCGCAGCTTCAAACTTCTGGGCTTCAGCGATCCTCCTGCCTCAGCCTCCTGAGTAGCTGGGACTATAGGCATGCGCCACCATATCTGCCTGAGTTTTTCTATTTTTTATAGAGACGAGGTCTTGCTGTGTTGCTCAGGCTAGTCTCGAACTCCTGGCCTCAAGCTGTCCTATCTCAGCCTCCGAAAATGCTGGGATTATAGGAGGGAGCCACCACACCCATCCTGTCTGAAGCATTCTATGGCTTTTCAAATGGTTGGCTTTTTTCTCACCTTTAAGATATCAGTTCAGATGTAACTTTCCTATCCTTTCTAAATAGTCTTACCACCTCCCAGTCACCATCACATGAATCAATTTTAATTTCTGTGTTACATGTCACTACCTGATGTTATTTTTTTCTCTTCTCGATGTGTACAGGGACTCAGTATAGTTGCTTTGCCATCATATCCCCGTTGCCTACCAAAAATACTTTAGGAAAGGGTGCAGTATATACTATGGTTACACCTGTGCAAAAAAGACATGAAATAGAACAAAGAGGACAAAGTTAGGTTAAGGTGAAAGAATTATGGGTTATGTTGTCTACTTTTATCTGTGTCTGTTAAAAAATATTTTTAAATTATTGATGGAAAATATGTCTGAATTTACAAATCTACAGATTTAATTTTTT
>CAUYRT010070804.1:0-16631 GCA_963574885.1 Lepilemur ruficaudatus
CCACAAGGCCTGAAACACATATTAAATGTCCTTGGGTATGACCAAAGCTTATGCATAGATATTTACAAATTTCTGAATTCCATTTCCAGTCCCGATGGCACCTCTCACACAGATTGCCCTGGTGCCATTATCTTAATTGCTTTACATGCTGCCTCTACAATCCTGAGGATAAAATGGAAAAGCTGTTTTGTTGGAACTTGTGCTGCAAATAGCACAATGACAATGTTAGGAAAAATTCTCACAGTATTAACTGGCTCACAAAGATTATTCTTAATACAGGTTGTTCCCAACATACGGACATTATTTCTGAAGGATGCAGACTCATGAGCAGGCCCTACGTCAGCCTGCAATCGCAATTTTCCGACGGGGCAACTGCTCCCCCTGTCTAAATCTGAAAACTCAAGGAGAAGGGGCCTAGCAGGGGACCCACATTCAGGGAAATATCCAAAAGCACCATCTCTACACAGATGGAGCAGTGCAAAGAGCGAACAATCGTGAAATCCAATCCAGGTATCCAGCTCCAGGTGAGGAGACAAAGGCTCAAAGCCCCACTGCAATGCCATCTCCAAAGGGGGAGCCAGAATTCTTGGTGCCCCAATTTACAACCCAGGACGTATTTTTGTTTTTAAAGAAAAACAAAGTTTAAAGAGATTTTCTTGTGTCTCTATGGACTTTATGGGAATTAACTTTATAAAAAGCTATAAATGAATTGAAAACTGTCTACACCACTGAAAGTGGAACAAATACAGTATAATGGTTACTTCTTTATTGTGTGGGGGTCACTTCTAAATTTTTTTATGTCAGAATATTACAGAGGTACAAACATTTTGGTTACATGTATTGCTTTTGTACAGTTTGAGTCAATGTTATAAGTGTGCCCATCACTCAGATAGTGTGCATTGTACCCATTAGGTGTGAATTTACCCACTCTCCCCACCTGCTTGATTTCCAATGACTGTTATTTCCATATGTGCACGTAAGTGTTGATCGATTAGTTCCAATTTAATAGTGAGTACATGTGATGTTTGTTTGTTTGTTTTCCCCATTCTTCAGTACTTCACTTAGAAGAATGGTCTCCAGTTCCATCCAGGTTAATACAGAGATATTAGTTCCCCATTTTTTATGGCTGAGTAGTACTCCATACAAATACCATGTTTTATTAATTCTTTCATGTATTGATGGGCACTTGGGTTGATTCCACATCTTTGTGACTGTGAATTATGCTGCAATAAACATTCTAGTGCAAGTGTATCTTTTATAAAATGACTTTTTCCCTTTGGATAAATGCCCAATAGTGGGATTGCTGGATCAAATGGTAGGTCTACTTATAGTACTTTGAGGTATCTCCATACTGCTTTCCATAAAGGTTGCACTAGTTTGCAGTCCCACCACCAGCGTGTAAATGTTCCTTTCCGCATCCACACCAGCAAGTACACTGGTTAACTTCTTAAGGAATCAATTAAAGTCTTCAAAATAACAATGAGTGGATAATTTAAGTCACATAGTGGCAATTGTTTTCATATTATTTCTAGGAATAGTCATGCCAACAGTTGCTACAAATAGGACTTTAAAATAGGATTTTTCAGACTCGGAAAGCTTACTATGTATATGGACGTCTACTTGATACATTTTGATACAAGACCATGCTCTTGCCTGATGTTGCCAGAGAGCCTCTCTGTGGCTCAGACTAATGCCGGCTCAATCATTAACCAGTCAACCTGGACAAAGTCACTGAACTTTACTCCCTGCCCCTCAATGTTCTTATTCATCAGATAGACAGAAACAATACCTTACTAGGAGAATGAATGGGGGGAAACAGTAAAGCTAATTTTATTAGCTTTATTCTGCACTCAAATGAGCAGAGTAATTGTAACTTCAATATGTTTCCAAGTGACTTTGCCCTGGGGTGAGAAGGGGACATTAGTTTCCTATTGCTGCTGTAAAAAAAAAAAAATCACCACGTTAAGTTTAGTGGCTTAAAACAATACAAATTTATCTTCTTATGGCTCTAATGTCCAGGTGTTTGCAGGGCTGCATTTCTTCTGGAGGCTTCAGAGGAACTTTTCCTTGCCTCTTCCAGCTTCCAGAAGCCACCTGCTTTCCTTAGCTCGTGGCCTCTTCTTCCATCTTGAAAGTGCACATTCCGACACTGGTTCCATCATCCCATCTCCTTTTTCTGCTTCTGATGTCCTGTCTCCCTCCTCTTTGTGATTACACTTTAAGCCCCACTCGGGTAAGCTAGGATAATCTCCCCACCTTAATATCCTTAATGTAACCGCATCTGCGAAGTCTCATTTGCCTTATAGCATATCCAGAGGTTCTGAGGGTTAGGATATGCACATATATAGGAGGCCTTTATTCAGGCTACCAGAAGTGGGGAGATCTAACTAGACAAACCTGGCAAATATTTAGTCCAATACAACGAATTACATAGTTCCTTCAGGCTTGGTCTTTGTAGGCATCATATTCAGGGGCTCAGGCTTCTTGTCCTCTTCCCGCTCATCTCCAAGACACTCACTGGGTGTGTGGAGAGAGGGGACAGTGTCTCCGTTATTATGGTGACATGGGAGACGGAGAACACAAGTCACACGGCATCCTCTGGATCCCGCTGCCCTCTACTGCAAAGCAGCCAGCCTGGGCTGCTCCCTGGCCTGGCGACCACGGCAGTGAGACTGGCACCCAGCCCCGGATATTCCGTGGGCTTCTACAGTAGATGTCCACGGCTGGTGGTCGGGGCATCGAGGTGCCACTCACCAGCCACGAGGGGTGCCCCGGCCAGCTCTGGGTCTCACTCTCCACCTAGTTCCTGGCCTGAGCACGCTGCCTCTGCACTCGGCTGCCTTCTGAGTCCTCCCAGAAGGAATTCAAGACTATCTGGCTCCTTCTGCCACCACACAGGAGCTGAGAGAAGCTTCTGAGTGCCGCGGGGCCTCCCTTCCCCGACCTCACTATCTTGTCCTCTTGAGTCGCTGTGCCCTCCTTCCAGTTGGCACGGAGTTACTCCACACAGCAGCAGTCTGCCCAGAACCCTAAACAGGAGGTGGAACAAACTTGCCTGTCTTGGGCCCTTGCATCTGCCAGAACAAGGCCCGCTGCCGCCAGTTCTCCCCCTACCTGTCTAGTTTTGGCCTTCGGTTCCCTCCCTCCCTGTCGTCACGTCCCACTCCACCCCTCCCGGCGTAGACTCTGTTTCCCTCCTCGTACGTCTGGTCTGACTGCGACTTCCCTTAACCAACAGAATACGGTGGAAGTAACTTGCTGCCGCTTTCAAGCTGGGCTCTAAGAGGGACTGGCAGCTTCTGCTTTCTCTGTCTCGGAAGCCAGCTACCCGCGGCAGTCCAACTACCCTGAGACTCTCCGCTAGGAGGGAACCCAAAGAAGCCAGGTAGCGAGGCCATGTGCAGAGTCACTGAGGCACCAGACACGGGACCTTCCAGCCCAGCCCCAGCCCAGCAAAGCACAGTGACCCACCCACGCCTGGCGGGAGGAGCTGCCCAGCTGAACCAGTCAACTCCCGGGAAACTTAAGAAACAATAATTGTAGTTTCTGTAAGCCACCAAGTTTGGAGTGGTTTCCTATACAGCAATAGGTAATTAAAGCAATCAGAAAAATAAAAAACAAACTGGATATACATTAAAGTGTTTTCCAAAAAATGTGATCACAGTGACGGAGTAGTAAGGTCTATACAAAGTGACCAAAGTGTATCATAGCCAGCAGCCACCTCAACAGAATGCCCACCATTTGCAAGGGTTTTGTTGTGCTTTGTTTTTTAACTAAATACCCTCCCTCATTTAATTCATCTGTAGCCAAAGAGCCACTGATACTGCTTTTTCTCTTCCCCAATTAGCATGCAGGGACTTCCCTCAAGTACAGAGTCTCAGGACCACTGTCTTGCATAACAAACCAAAGTCTTTTGACATCAGTGAGAAAATTCCTCACAAATGCCAAGGACATAATGCCAATTGTTAAGTGTGACATTCCAGGGCATTAACCCCTTGAGAACTGCTGTCTTGTTCAGTTTTATTTTGGGTTGATCAAAAAGACCTTGAAACTAGTTGGGAACTCTAGGCACCAGACCCCACTGCCTACTTGAAAACAAAATTTTAATAGAAATTTGATCTTTTTTAAGATCTCCCACATGTCCTGTATTTTAGCAACCAGGTTTTCAGACAGGAAGGATCACTGTCATTTAAAAAATGGTGTCCGGCCACATAAGCCTCATATTTCAAAGTAAGATCTCAATGTAGAGCTGTCACCCAGGCCTTAACATTTACCTTAGGGAATGTTATTAAATGGAAAACCAATGGCAAAGCCTTGCCCAAATAATAGTATTCCTAACAAGGACAGACGACCCATGGATTTATTTACTAGACTAATTTGTTGGGAAAGTTGTCAAGGGGGAGGAAAATAAGAGAGTAATTCAGACAGGAAGGTATTAACCTATTTGTTTTTCTTTCTTTTTTTTTCTTTTCTTCTTCTTCTTTTTTTTTTTTTTAAGAGACAAGGTCTTGCTATGTTGCTCAGGCTTGTCTTGAACTCCTGGCCTCACGGAATCCTCTTGCCTTGGCCTCCCAAAGTGCTGGGATTGCAGCCATGAGCCATTGCACCTGGCCTATTTCTCTAGTTTTCATCTTTGCCCTTACAATTTTCTCATTACTAATCCTTCTGTTGCGGATACAGATGAGGGTCCACGCATACACAAAAGTCTGAAGTTACAGAAGTTTGAGAGCAGCCTGGACAACATAACGAGATCCTGTCTCCCAAAAAAGCATTTTTAAATTAGCGAGGCCTGGTGGCACACACCTGTAGTCTTAGCTACTGGGAGGCTGAGGCAGGAGGATTGCATGAGCCCAGGAGTCTGAGGCTGCAGTGAGCTATGATGATGCCACGGCACTCTAGCCTGGACAATAGACACCCTGTCTAAAAAAAAAAAAAATCTAAAGTTACAAATGGAGAGTTACACAAACGACAGATCTATAATACTCCCTGCTGTCAGGAGTCAAGAGCAGCAACACACTTATATTTTAAAGTCACCCAGACAAGAAGTTTAGACTGCTCAAAAAGCCAACAACACACGCTGTTATTTTTAGCTGTCACAATTAATCCACTCAGGCACTGTGCTCACACAGCATTCATGAGCCAGGAATATAACCTCCCCTTTTGGAACTCAAACTTGTCTGTACAATAGAGCTCAGTTGGGGAGAATAGCTATTCTGAAGTCAAATGATCCTGGTTTTAAATTCCAGCACTAGTATTTACTAAGTGTATTTCCTCGGGCAAATTACTTAACTTCCTAGCCTGAATTTGTAATATATAACTTCATTCGTAATATATAACTAGTATTCATCGCTACCTGACAGGGTTGAGGCAAGATTAACTGTGATTTCATATGAAAAAAGAAAATCTCATTTTAAGAACCAGGCACAGATTCATTACTCAATAATTAGTGATTATTATTAAAATTATTAAAGTTTTTGTTTTCTTCTCCCGTAGTATATACACCAATCCCCTCAGCCCTTAATCATCGCTAGCTAAAGTAATCACCCAAAACTCATCAGAGAATGAGAAAAGATTTGTAACTTAGGAAAGGTAGTTAGAGGACTCGGTCTATATATGGAATTATATGGAACCTAACAAGATGATGAGTGAGAGAAACAGAGAGAAAAAAGACACATATCGTAATTAAATAATATTTTTACTAAGTCACTCCAAAAGAATGCTGTATATGTACACACACACACATACACACACATACACACACACACACACACACACACATATATGCAAGTTAATGGAAAACTCATTCAGCTGATGCCTTGCACCTTCTTGATTTATTCCTGTGAGATTAAATGTGACGAAGTTTTTTAGAAGCTAGTAAGCACTGTGCCAACAGGGAATATGTGTCGGGTGCTTATTACATGTCAGACACTGTTGGCATTTTATAGGAGCCGCATACTTCACTGTCACAACACGCTACTGAAACAGTTTTTGTGTTCTTCACGTTACTGAGAAGGAAACCGAAAGTTAAAGAGATTAAGCAACCTGCCCAAGGTTCTACAGGTCGTAAGAGGCTGGCCAAGATCCCAACCAGTATCTATAGGTTCCTGAACCTTCTGCTCTTTCTACCAAGCAAAGGGAGGTGGTATGTCTCGAAGCTTTGAGCCTTCCTCTGAATTTTGTAGAGCAGAATGGGAAATGGACTACACAATTTTCATTTCATGTCTAGACTCTAGGAAACAACCCATAACCCACCAGGAAGCAGACAAGAAGCATGGGGCTGTGATCCCCACCCTGGAAGTGCACGGAGAAATACTAAGCTGAACACTCAGTTGTAGTTTAGAAGGTCAGCACCAGGTTCAGACGGATGTCTGATATTTTAAGTGACAAACTCGCTTGTGCATTGTGTAGAATCGCTACACTTGCCGTGGTGAGGCCATAATGCTGCTTTATTTCCAATTTCAGCACAGAAAGACATAGAAAAAAAACCAGAAAACCAATTGGCTTTCAATGGAATTCTGTCTGAGATTTAAGCCAGCATGTAATAAAAAAGTTATTCTCTCTAGGCACATTCAATATTTGGACTGCTAACGCGTGGCAAAAACACAAAAATGATGTGTTTCACATATAAAGATTCAAAGGAGGACCCCAACATTATGTAAAATTGAGAAAAGCAACTTTTTCTTAAACTGATTTAAGTTCTGAAGATTATTTAGTAGCTATTTTTAACTTCAGGAAAATACTTATGAAAAGTGGAGAAATGGGATGATAAAGGAGACATACCCAATCTTTCTTTTTTAACACAGCGATGGTTTTAAAACCATCTTTGCTTCATCACTATATTTTTTAAATCACTATATAAAATTGTTTCCCCCAAATCTAATTTCCCTAGGATGAGAACACACTCCATTCATTTTTGTGCCCCTAGCCACCATTATCGACATATTCTATTAGGCATTCAGTGCTGTTCACCAAATATTTCCAAGTCTCCTTCCTCCCCAAGGATATGATAGGATTGTGTTTCCTTGGCAAGGAAACACAATCCTATCATGGCGTGGCCATTTGACTTGTCTTGACTTGCCTCTTATCAACTGGCCAATGAATGTGAGTGGCAGTGACATTACTTGCAAGCCAAATCCCACAAGATGTGCTGCGTGACTCACCATGTTACCATGGTAACTGGCCACTTTCCAGATGGGGCAGAATCCATCAGCCTTCACCCACAAGTGAGGTCTACGTGAAAGCCAGCTCTCAAGGGCTATGCTGCATGGGCAATAGAGAAACTTTGTTGCTTTAAGCAACAGAGATTTGGATACTGTTTGTTACTGCAGCACAACCTAGGACATCCTGACTGATAAAAACACTGAATGAAACTTTAATGGAGAAAAATCAAGAAAAGAAAAAGAGAAAAATGTAAGTGTGAGGACCACTTCCCTTGAACTCACCATCCTCTTTTTATAATTCTTTATAGGGTTGAATCTGAGAAACACTGTGCTCACCACAGCCTGGTACACACATTAACATAAACCATGTTGAATATTCATTTGAATAGAGCATCATGCTGCCAAATGCCACTGCTGTCACCGTCACCTCTCAAAGATACTAAAATGTGTGCAGAACAGTCTGTTCGCATACTTGGTGCCAGAGTAATGAGGGTGTTCCTCAGAAGTGAGCGCCCTGCACTCAGCGGCTAAACACAAGTAAACTCACATCCAAATAACCCACGGGTCACAGCACTGGGAGCAAAAGAAACAAGTGCTGCTTTGTAGAATAAGAATATTTAAGGAGCCCAAGGGGGAAAAGAGAACAATAAAGCAAGCCAGAAAAACAAAAACATACACGTAAGAAAGTGGAGCACAGCCAGACTACGGTGTCAGAAACACGCCATCAAGGTAAGAAGGCGGAATTCGGCACAGCCACTCACGCGCCCTCGCCCTCTCCTGGGACCCGTCTGCGGCGTTCACACCTGCTGTCTAGGTGGCTGCATACCGTTTCCTTCCTGCCCAACTAGAGAGACTTCAGAAAAGGAGGCCCTTTCACATGCAACTTCGAAACATCAGGAAAAAATTAGGAAATGCAAGCAAACGCTGGGGGGCGGGGAGGAAGAACACATGTAAGAAACCCAGGAAAGTCTTCAGGCAGCAATGAGCAACTATCTTCACGGAGCAACTCAACGCCGGGCCTCCCAGCCCCAGCCTTGCCGTTAGGGATGACTCCCTTTGTCCCTCACTCTCAGGACGTGGCTTAGATGCCAGGTGTAAACGCTGCCCGGACCTGCAGTCTGGCGTCTGCTCCAGCGCTCCAGTGAAAGTGGAAGCCAGTCCCTGCATTTCTGCAGCTGGAACACACAGAAGAACATCGAGCCAGCCACCTCGCCACCTTTTCCTGATGCAGAGGTGCGATGGCTTGCTTATTAACGCCACACATCTGTAGAGTCAGAAGCCCCTTATGAACTCCAGATGGCCAAACTCATAGTCTACCTTTTGATCTCCAACTTACTTGCTTTCTCTGCCACTTCAATCACCAACGATCGTCTCTCCTCATTTGAAACCAGCCCCTCCCTTGGAGTCCTTGACACTAATCTCTTCTGACATTTCCCCATTTCCATTCTTTTTAATTTATTTTAAAAACACAAAGCACTTACGATGTGCCAGGCACTGTTCTAAGTGCTTTAGAAATATCAACTTATTTAATCACAGTAACACGGGGCAGGTATTAATACTATTATTATCCCGCTACACAAATGAGGCACAGTGAGGTTAAGTGACATGCCCAGCGTCCATAGCTAGTGAGAGGCAGAGGATTTGAAACCAAGCCAACCGGCCTCAGAGTCCGTGCTCTCCACCGCTACCCCACACTGTCTCTCCCTCCTGCTGCACCCCCTTCTCTCCCAAACACTAGAAAGTCAACACCACCCCCTTTCAAGAGGTCATCCTTGAGGATCTCAATTCCAGAGCAATCTAACTGTCGAGCTGTTAAGACCACCCAAGGAAAACTGCTTATTATTTTCCAGTACACATTTCAGAGATTTTTTTTTTTCTAATTGCTGAATATGGAGTGAGAAAAGAACCAGCAAACCATCCTTTTCTTCCACATGGACTCACTATTTGGTGGGTAAACCCGGTGAGGAAACGGACTAAGCCCCAAGTTCTGGACGATGTGTCATGAGTTAATGATAAAGCAAAACTTTCGCTGAATTCATCAGGAATGACTGATTGAAACATAACCAGGGAACGCATTTGTTTGTACAGTCTAAAGAGGGAAGAAGTCCTGTTTTGGTAAGATAACCTTAAGTCTGGCTGCTGTTTTATTTTTGTTATGTATTTTTGTAATTTGGGGGTTGCATGGCAGGGGTGCAAAGGTCTCCTGGCAAAAGCTCCTTTGTTAAGATTGAGAAAAACAAACAGTGAGCACGGATGTTTTGGAACAGGCCGCAGCTGCCCTGCTTTCAAACATTTTACCTGCCACTTCTTTAAGGAAATGAGCACACAAAGGCCTCCAGAACTGTCTGGCCCAGTGGAGGTCACTGCTTGGAGCCAACTGATTTCTTGCCTGCGACGGGGAGAAGGCACTAGGGCCGGAGGCAGGAAACAGCCATGCAGGTCGACAAACACAAAACTGCCCGCTCTCGTGACCCTCGGGCTGAAGGAAAACAAAATCCATCATTTCTGCAAGCTTGGCGAAGGAAGCTTCACTTTGAATTCAAACTTTACGTGGTACTTAAAACACACACGACATGGCCTTCCTTTGAATATGAAGAAACTAACAGTCGATAGAGGCCCTGGATTGTTCATAGTGGAAAGAGGAAGGGAACAGGACAAGCAATGGAAATTTTCAAAAAATTAAAATCTCTTAAGCCATCGAAACATTTCCCTCTGTAAACTTTCCAAGAAATGCTCATATGGAAAATAACGTAAGTCTGGCCACTTTCTCTGATCACCGGGTAGAATCAGGAGCTACCAATGATCACTCACTGACCCACGCAACGTCAATTGTATGTCTCTGTCTGTGCCCAGGAATTGTGCAAGGCACTAGCACAGAGACTCAGAAAGCCTCATCTCCATCCACGGCCACAGAGAGTTGTGAGTTAATTGGAATTTCATTGAAGACATCAAGCAGGTATTATTTTATATGCCAAAAGTACAAATGAATGTATTTTTTACTTAGTGCCTTGCCTGTAATGATTATTTTAGATGAAAGGAAAACCAACATCAACTGTAAACATGAGAGCCTAGATTTTTCCACTAATTTCAACAAGGCTGAAGAAGTTTGTTTACAAAGACCTGTCAAACTACACTCAGGAATGGGCGGCTCTTTAGAGCAATAGTGTTTCCGTGCCAACCCTACGTCTAAAAGGGAGAGTCCCTGGTAGGAAGTAACACCGCTGTGTACACATCAGACTCTTCAACTACACCCAGAGAACAACCCTTTCTAAATCTACCCTCCAATACGGAAGGCACTAATGCGCAGAGTACCCTCAAAACACCGGGTTAGCTGGATTTCTCTGAGCATATAATATTTCCAAAGTAAAATTGCCACGATAAAGTCATGATGCATAAATTCAACTTAAGTCTCCTAAGAAACGTATACTGTTATAAACATCTATCACTCTTACAAAGAAGAATGTAGAAAAACCCCTCTTACACACATGCCATGAAAAGAACTAAGAATCACCTGGAATCTTACAAGAGTCTTTTCACTGTCTCAGATTTCATAGTTAGCAGTCTCTGCTTCAGATCAAAACCATTCACATGCATGTAAATGTTCCTTGCAACAGCAGCAACTCAGACATCCAGCTCTCAGCTGCCCAGCAATCCAAGTCCTCTGAACAGCCATGAAACTAGAAATTTAAGTGTCTGCACATGTGAGCAGAATCCCAACTAGAAAAGCCTCCATTCACCATGAAGAGTGAGGAGGAAGAAATGTGTTTGCTGGGAAACTGTTTGCAGAGATTGACAACTGATTATAAATAACTGAAAGTGGATACAATTGATTAAAAAGTAGCGGGCAGCAGAGGCAGAAATAGACATGGGATGGCAAAAAAAAAAAAAAAAAGAGAGACTCCCTGAGAGTATTGAAAAGGAGGGTAGAGACCAAGACCATGGAAAGGAATCAGGAAGAAACAGACGAGATTGGAACAGTTCATGGGAACATTGGGCTTCACAGACATGTAGCCATTAGAAGCCATTATCTCTCTGTACTAAAACATGCAAATTACTTTCTACAGTCTGTTCCACATTTAAAATCATTTTAAACATTCAGAAGAAAAACAGATATGCTCTTCTCAATGTAAGGTCCATTTGTACCAGGCCAAACCTGGGTGGTTAAAAGCAATGAGCAATGTCATATTCTCTGAGCACTGATAAAATGGGAGAGGGCCAAGGGGAGTGACTGAGGAATTCGGTGGCCGAGAGGAATATTTTCACAATCAAGAGACAGAGCTAATCGGGATCTAACACAGACACCCAGAGGGAAGACCAAAGATGAACTTTCCTCTGCTCTTGTCTTAGTGGAGCATAAAGGAAGCACAGATTTCCTGCAGGAAACAGAAGATGGATGATATCGATAGCCACTGTCTGACCCAGAGGAATCCAGTTTTTTAAAAGCAGACTGGCCTGGGCAACAGCTAACAGCTCCATAAGCAGGAAGTAATTTCAAAGAGCTACTATGGTCTACAATTCTTTATCTGCAATTCCAAAATCCCAAAGCTCTGAAAACCAAATGATATAAGCTTGGTGAAAACTCAATTTGTGATAAAAATTTACTTGAACCAACTTGAAACTATGTATTATCTTTATTCAGTGTGAGCATTCATAAGTTTCATTACCCCCCAAAATTAATATGTGTGAAATGGGGTGTTGCTACTGGAGATGTTACATAATATATATGTTATGTGTACTGTATAAATTTTTCTAAATCTGGAAAATTCTGAAATGTAAAATGTATTTGGCGCCAAGAGTTTCAGATAAGCATCTGTGGATCTGTGCATGATGAGAATACTTTAAGCAGCCAATAATAATATGAATGATAACACGAAAACATTTTAACTTTTACCTAGTTTCTTTCATTCAGCTGACATTGTAAAAACACAATGAGCTTGGTACTGGGCTAGGTATGAATGTGTTTATTCCCAAAAGGTCTCAATTTGATTTTTGTCTTATTCGTAAAACAAGGACAGGAATAAGAATCACTATCACTGCTTAAATCATTATCAGAGTGCCATTTTCATAGGGAGAGAAAGGAAGAGAGAGACAGGGAAGCCTATGTCATACATACAAGGCTAGTTAGTGTATGCATGGTAAAAAAAAAGTTCATAAAAGGAGTCTGAGTCAATCTTATCAGACAAGAGGCAGAGAAGGCAGGAGGGGGTGGCCCACACTAAAGGAGCTATCCTACCCTAATTATTCTGAGATGCAGGATAGCACCCACGGGGCAAGAGTAACCCGCTGACTGGCCCTGCCAACCTGAAACACCACTGAGACGCCCTGTGCTATTTGACGGGTCTTCCCCCACCCACCTCCTCATTCTCTCCACCAAGCTACGACAATTCTTCCCCACATTCCCATATTAAACACTCATCTTCCCCAAAACCCCAGGCCGAAAATGTAACTTCTCGACTCTCAGCCCTCAGCCAAGACTTCTCCCAGACTGGGATGATCACAGCAACCCCCAGGACATAAGGAAAGATGTCTGCGTATAGGACTTTCGTCCCCCACTTCCCGCTCGCCCACGCTGGCAACTTTGAAAAGGCAGGAACTTTGGACCTTGTTTGCCTAACACAGTATCTGGCACAGATGGAAGTTTAAAATCATTGGTTAATTGAATGAAAGAACTCAAGTAAAAGTAAGACGCAATGTCTCGGCAAACTTGCTTACACGTTCAAACATCGCTTTTATTTTATACTTAATTTAACAATGTGTCAAAGAAACAAAACAAAACAAAAAAAAAACCCTGAGTCCTGATTCAAAGATTCATATTAGCTGCTTAAACTAATCTCACCCTATACAAGTCCATAGACCTTAATTTGAAGCCCTTGGGAACACATATAGTTCCTATTTCAGAATTTTCCAGATTTTACAAAGTTAACACAGTGCATACACTCTGTATTGCAGACGGGAATGTGCTGGCCTGCTCCTGACACTCCCTCGCTCTGCAACTCTGGTGGCTGACGGCAGAAAAAGGGGGGACGTAGAAGGGGAGAGATAAACCACCATCTCCACCAAAGCAGAAATCAAATGGAACACTGAGAGCTGATAGTAAAAAGAGAGTCCATGAACCACAATGAAGTAATGATGACTTTAGTGCTACTGATACCATTAACAATAACCAGCATTTCCTGAGCATCTGTAAGGTACCAGGTATTGTGGTACTTTGTATGTTCCAACTCATTTAAGGCTCACGCCATTCCAAATGTAGAGACAGTCTTAATCCCATTTTACAGATAAGAAAACAGGCACAGAAAGACAAACCTCAAGTAAGACACAGTGGACCCAGAGCGTGAGATCCAATAAAAGCTAATGGAATTAATGACTTTACTATTCAGTCACTTACACAGCACATGTTGATGATATGAAAAAGTGCGGTGGGAGGAATGGGAATTGCAGTCAGAAGGACTTGGGTTCAAATCCCAGCCCCACCATCACACAAAGACATGGCCATGAGACAGAATTCGAATTCTATGACTCTTCAGCTCCCCAGAGTCAAAGAGGGTGACTGCCCCCGCCCGCGCTGGGCTGTGAGAACAGTAATTGACATGGGGTCAGTCACTCAGGCGACATGCACGCTTATATGCCAGGTGCTACACGTTTTATTTAATTGTCACAAAAATCCAGTAATAGAGACACTTATTAATCTTATTTTAGATATGAGGACACTGAGGCTTAGAGAGAGTCAATACTTATTCTAGGTCACAGAGCAGTTCTTTCTGCTTTCCTAACTAAGGTTCCAGTCTAAAAATGATACAATAATGCTCACGTTTCTTTTCCTGGAGGACAAATTCTCTTCCCCAAGTAGAACAGGTACATGGAAGAGTCTTTTCAATTCAGATGTCTGTGTAACATTTTCCTGTCTTAAATTCATGATGACGTCAACCTTTAAACAGCAAGGGATTCTCACCTCAAACCGAGCTAAAATCATCTCTCAGTGCTTGCAGCTCCTGCATATGATCACACACTCGCTTATTTGAGGCTTTCAAAAGACTTAGACTCAGCCGAGCGCGTTGGCTCACACCTGTAATCCTAGCACTCTGGGAGGCCGAGGCTGGTGGATCGCTCAAGGTCAGGAGTTCAAGACCAGCCTGAGCAAGAGCGAGACCCCCATCTCTACTAAAAAAGTAGAAGGAAATTAGCTGGACAACTAAAAAATATCTATATCTAAAAAAAATTAGCCGGGCATGGTGGCGCATGCCTGTAGTCCCAGCTACCCAGGAGGCTGAGGCAGGAGGATCACTTGAGCCCAGGAGTGTGAGATTGCTGTGAGCTAGGCTAATGCCATGGCACTCTATCCCAGGCAACAGAGTGAGACTCTGTCAAAAAAAAAAAAAAAAGGAAAGAAAGAAAAAGACTTAGACTCAATGTAAAATATAAGCGAAATCAGTTTCGTGACAGTTAACAACCTGTGTCACAGCTACACTCGGAGGCCTCACGCTAAACCAGCTGTACGAGAAATGCTGGTGTTTAGACGTCGGAGGGAAGCGTTTGAGGCTAAAGTACAAACATCCCATTCCAGGACTTGTACATCCACCGATGGCGCACTGCCACGGGCGGACCAAGTGACAGCTTTCCGTACTGAGTGCTGATGACAGTGGTGACTCTGTAGAGGCTTTATTGACACAGGGAAGAGCCTGACTCCAACACCCGCCAATCTGTAACTCCAGGCAGACACTTCTCATCCTCACGAGTGTCCGTGGCGGCCTGAGGCCCACCGGGTTCTCACACCAGCAGGTACGTCCCCGGGCTGGCTCTCCTCCCTCCCTCCTGCAGGACCCGCTCTAGAAGCCCAAAGTGTAGCCATTTCTCTGCCTCTCCCGACAGAGCTGCCCCCTCCCCTCCCACCTCCACCCCAAATCTCTAGGCTAGCGGTCTCCTCCGAGCTCTGCGGGCCTCGTTTCCCACCCCCGCCAACATGCTTGTACGCAATGCAAACCATTTCGTGCTCATGTGCAAAATCCCTTTCCACAGCCTCTCGGTCACGCCGGTGCACGACCCACCCAAAACTCTCTCTCCCGGACTTCATGCAATTCCCATCTTTCCATCTGCGGAAAGCCAAACGGTTTTCCCTTAAGCAACGACTTGAAAAGAAAAGTTACGGCTTCAAGCCAGTTCATAAGCTTGTGGACTCTTCATTACTTCTCTGTGTCACACGGAGGGTGTCTGTCCGACGCTGACGTCTGTCAAGCACCCCTGAGTGCCAGTCTCCACGGCAGCCCCGTCCAGGATTCCCTGTGTCAGTGAGGCTCTCGGTGGGTAAGAACTCCATCTGAAACCCTCCTCCACGTGGAGGAACCACTCAGGAAAATCACAATCTGGCCACGCCTGCAGCTTTTTAATCCCATATTGATTATTCACGCTTTTCTTGTTGTACCTTTGAGGCTTGTTACTACTTCTCAAAAAAAGTTATCAAGTTATGTCTGCACTTTTTTATACTGAATTTATCTTCAAATAAATTTTTCCTTTTAAGAAAGTTAACATTGGCCAGGCATGATGGCTCACACCTGTAACCCCAGGCTTTTGGGAGGCCAAGGCAGGAGGATGGTTTGAGGCCAGGAGCTCAAGATCAGCCTGGGCAACACAGTGAGACCCAGTCTCTACAAAAAATTAAAAAATTAGCCAAGCATAGCGGCACACGCCTGTAGTCCCACCTACTCGGGAGGCTGAGGTGGGAAGATCGCTTGAGCCCAGGAATTCAAGGCTGCAGTGAGCTATGATAGGGCCACTGCACTCCAGCCTGGGCAACAGAGTGAGACCCTGTCTCTAAGAAAATTGCTAGTTCATCTTTTTAAATGTATTCTTTTAGAGTTTTGTCCCACAGTGCAGTTCATTTAATTATAATAATAGAAATATCATTTTCAGTCTTATTCTTTTCACATTCCTTATAAAATTAGGAGCTAGACATGAGAAGACCAGCAGCATTCTAAAAGTATCAACACACATAACATCAAGCCATTTCAACACAACTGCTGTGCACCTCAGTTTCCCCATATGTGAAGTGGAGATAACAGTACTACTAGTTTGAATAGCATGCTATTGTATTACTAGGAACTTAAATATCTTCATATTCTACTTTGTGAGTTTTATGTTTTAAAATCATCACCAGTAACTGTTCAACACAAGGAAAAGGGGAAAGATTACTGGACTTAGAATCAAGAGACTTGTGGCTGGGCGTGGTGGCTCACCCCTGTGATCCTAGCACTCTGGGAGGCCGAGGAGGCCGGATCGCTCAAGGTCAGGAGTTCGAGACCAGCCTGAGCAACAGTGAGACCCCGTCTCTACTAAAAACAGAAAGAAATTAGCCGGACAACTAAAAATATATAGAAAAAATTAGCCGGGCATGGTGGTACATGCCTGTAGTCCCAGCTACTTGGGAGGCTGAGGCAGGAGGATTGCTTGAGCCCAGGAGTTTGAGGTTGCTGTGAG